>QLTV01004242.1:419945-433052 GCA_003457575.1 Thermophis baileyi | reverse complement strand
CATATAACATATATATATATTTAACATATAAAACCTCAAAAAACATGTATATATATATGTTATATTTTTTTACATAAATAAAGGGAGACTAGTATAGATCTATTTCAAGCTATTTAGCTCTCATCAGCCAGCCACACCCTTATGGGATTAGAACCCGGGTTCTATAACATAGAAAAATATAACATATAGAAACGGACTGTCGTTTGTAATTGACTGTCTGGATGGCCCCTGGAGGGGCCGAAAGGCAAAAAGGAAGCAGTATGCTTTCTCCCATATTTGTATAAAATCTTGGCTGGATATAAATAAATAAATATATTTTAAAGAATAAAAAATAAAGAGGATACTTACACCATGAAGTGAATCAAGGGATATTCATGGCCATGAAATGGGAAGAGTGCTGAAGGCCATTAAGTCCGAATTCTGATAGAAAGCCGTGCTTTCTATCCTGAACATCAGCTCTTGAGCCCCAAACCAAAATGGGGCTGGGCATCCACAGGTGACCAACTTGTCTTGGACTCCTGTTCTGGAGAAGATTGAGTCCAACAAAACCCTACTCTTCAACAGGTTCAAAGGAGCACTTCCTTGCAAGGGCTACTGTTATTCCCTTTTCCTAAGAATTCTGAGCAATGGGGTTGAGCCATGGGGACAGAAGAGAATGAGATCTTCAGTAGGTTTTTGGACAAGGGTATCTCTTACCAGTTCTACAGCCTTTACTTTATGCCGGGGACCCGGGGCTGCTGGACAAGAATGGGATTTATCTTTCTGTGCTGAACAGTCCAAATAGGGAAAGGCAGGCTACCAAACTATAAAAAGTAGTTTCAGCCAAAACTGAGAATTTGGAAAATGTATGTAGAGGAACCAAGTGTTGCCACCACCCATGAAGTAATTTATACCCCAATGGCCTCTCCCTAAATGGGTGGAGGGCTACCCTTTCATTATAAGGGTAAATTTCTACATTCTTTAAAATTGCATTTCTCATCTAGCCTAATATTCCGAGCCAATGAGGGGATCAAAGACATCCCCAATATTTTTTAATATCCGTCACAAAATGTTCGTGTGAGTATATAGAGGTATGTGTATGGATCCGGCTTTACATGGCTTTACCTTCAATGTTATTAAAATAGGTCCTACGGGGGATCGTATACACAAGGTTATGGTGTAAAAGTACCATCTTAGGCATGTCTGCTAAGCCAAGTAAGGTCCATTGAGTTCAATGACGCCTATTCCTAGCTCAGTGCTATTGGGTTATTGTGAATCACTGTTACGAAAAAAGGTTTAGAAGATGGTATATTTACCCAGTTTCTTCCTCTCTCCTCTGCCAACGCTGTGTTTGCACCCTCCCTTTTCCATCTTCTGCCAGAGAAATATTTTTCTCTGACCTATAGGAAAAGATTTAAAAAAAAAAACAGGGTAATAAACACGCATGAATTGTCTTCAAACCCACAGTGCACATGGCTCTAGATAACAAGCACAAACCGAGCACAGGGACTGGTGGGCAGCCAAGGAACATGCTGGTGATGTGGGGGACAGGGCGTGTGTTAGTGGGGTAGCCTAGTTAGAGACTTGGAGGACCCCTGTGAGAGTCCCTGTAGCTTAACTAAGGCCCACGGAGCAAAATCCACGGTCCCTCACCAGTTTAAAACAAGAGAAGAAGAGGCGGCCAACACAACCTTTGCCTTCCCTCCGTTGCAGTTCTTCCTGATTATCTGGCAACTTCTTGGCTTGAGCTTCAGCTTATTTCGTGCCCCTTTTAAAGGGCCTTATGGGGAAGAAAGTAGAGTCTTGCCAAGTTTTCTTAAACACACCCGCCTTATCTGATCTTAAATCTCACTGGGACCGACTCGTTTTGAAGCTAGCTTGATCCTGAAAATGGCAATATTGAGTCTGAACTGCAGGCACTTTAACAAGTGCCTCCGGGGAGGCCGCCGTCCCTTCCTTTAAAGTTTTGATCACCGCCTCCAGCCCAAACTCACCGAAATGCGGGCAAGCGGCGCAGGAGCAGCTGCCTTGCGCATCTCCGAACCTCTTCAACTAGGTGCGCGGGAGAGAGCTTCTCAGCGCCCGGCTCCCGAGAGCTGGCTCTCTTCTGCCTTTGATTCAGAAGAAAGAGGAGCTTCAAACGATATTTGTTTGCTTATTCTGGGGTAACTTTTCTGATATAAAGAGTCCACAGAGAACGGCGCTCGGCTAGATGGGCGGGAGAGGGGAAGCGATTCGTAAAGGATGCCTTTCCTTCTCCGCGGTCTCTCCAGCTCAGGATGGAGCGCGGAGCTTCAGAGTCAACCCTCCCTGTTCGACGCTGGGTCTGGAGGGAGGAGGAGGAGGAGGAGGAGGTCTGGGGAACCGCTGGCGGCAGCGGAGGCAGCCGCCAGCTCTCGCGCCGGCATAACAGAAAGGCTATTGTACGCACAACGTGGTCTCAGCCCAAGAGCCTCCAGTTGTTTGAATGCCGATTTGGGGCACGTAAACACAGCAGCTTTGCGGTTCCCTTCCTTCTCCTCTGCTCCGGGCTTCAAAGAAACCGTTCCAGTTGGAAAGGGTAGGCCGAGACAGGAGTTACCGCCTTGCAAAAGAAAGCAGGGCTGGCTTGCAAATGGCCTTCCTCTGCACAGTCATGCTAAGCCTTAAATCTTGTCCTTCCTGGGTGTGAAAAAGAAGAAGGAGAAGAAGGGGGAAGGGGAAGGGGAAGAGGAAGGAAAGAAGAAAGAAAGAAAGAGAAAGAAAGAAAAAGAAAAAGAAAGAAAGAAAGAAAGAGAGAGAGAGAGAGAAAGAAAGAAAGAGAAAGAAAGAAAGAAAAAGAAAGAAAGAGAAAGAAAGAAAGAAAGAGAAAAAAAGAAAGAGAAAAAAGAAAGAAAAAGAAAGAGAAAGAAAAAGAAAGAAAGAAAGAAAGAAAGAAAGAAAGAAAGAAAGAAAGAAAGAAAGAAAGAAAGAAAGAAAGAAAAAGAAGAATTCTACAGGAGAACTTCAGTTCACACAGAAGCCAGGCAGGGGAAAGCAAATATGGCGACCGTGTGTCTTGAGGGGAAGCAGTTGGGGACCCGAAGTTGGCACCGTTGTGTTTCGAGCAACCTCCCTTTCAGTGGGGAAAAAATAGCCTAAAGCCAAGAGATGGGAATTCGAGGCTTTTCTCAGGCTCGACGGGGCGAAGGGGGATCCTGAAGTCCGGCCGCTTCGCGTGCGGAACCTTAATCTCTCCCCCTCCCTCCGCCTTCCGCGGTGCCCCAAGACGCTGGGGTTGGCCCGCAATTCCGGAAAGCGGCCCAGGGAGATTCCGAAGGGTCATTCCATAGACGCTTTATTGACAGAATGTAGCAGCGATTAATTTTCCAAAACTGACTTGTAAACTCAACTTTTTCATGTGCCCGAAAATAGCTCCGACAAGGACTCCTGGGCTGGAAGAATATACTTTTAGGACTGCGGTCCAACCATTGTAGATTCACATTACAGTAATGCAGAGAGATTACAAACACCTGAAGGACCATCAGGTGATGCTATAAATCCTTAGTGAGGAGATGTCCCTAATAATCTTGAAGTCAGTGGGATTTCTATGCAGATACTTATAAAAAAAAAACTCTGTAAACTGCTAAAAACTCTAAGTTTCTGATAATTTAAGATCCTTCTGCGATGTTTATATGTATTGGCATATGAACTTCCAAACTGTGCCATTTCTGACTGTAGGGCAGGGGTCCCCAAACTTGGCAACTTTAAGACTTGTGGACTTCAACTCCCAGAATTCTCCAGCCAGCTATGCTGGCTGGAGAATTCTGGGAGTTGAAGTCCACAAGTCTTAAAGTTGCCAAGTTTGAAGACCTCTACTCTAGGGGATGTCTTCTCTGGTCATAATGAATGTCTCCAAAAGACGTTTAATACAAAAGGAAAACAGAGAGGATTTCTCCCTTCTTTCCTGTATGAGAAAACATTATTTAGAATATTATTCAGCATATGCTTCTTTTTCCCAAAGGAGAAAGAAGGAGACCAAAGGACTCCCTTCCAACCTACACTCACATTTATATATTCCAATATATAAAAGCAACCAACAGGTTCTTAATATTCAACTCTTATCTTATAAAGAGCCAGTTCCAGAAAGTGTCTACATTGGGATCTATTGCTATTTCTCCCCCTTGAAGCTATATTAGCAAAAGAATCTATTAGTAGTCACCCATGCTACGAGAAGGCTAAAGATGAAATTGAAATAGGTAAAGATAAAATCTCCATTGAGTCCTGATGATTTCATAGACGCTTCCATGTGGCAACAGTATGGAACTGGTTTATCACTGGCTTTTTCCAGGTGTGTGAATGGCAGCATTCAGTTGACCTTGGTGTGGCTTTGCAGCTAAGCAGAGTTAGGCATGGTTAGTACTCGGAGGAATGTTAGGGCTATAAATTAAGTTGAAAAGGCTCAATCACACACACACATACACACACACAGACACACACACAGTAGATAAGGGTTAATTTCCTGTAGAAGTATTTGAGTTTGCAAAAGAATAAGTCTAGTTTGTATTTAGCCTCTGCAAAACAATTTTTTTATCTAAAAGGTTGAAAAAAAAATAACAAAACAAAGCTATACATGCTAATATGGGTAGATAAGGGGACATAATGCAAATATTAGACTAAACGTTAAAAATACTCCATCTAGTTGGCCAGATTCAGTTATTGTATTGTATTCATTAGGTCTTCAACTATTCTCTCTTCAAATATTCTGATTTCTGATTTCTACAGATGTTACAGAGTGGAAGTAAGAATAAAAACTGCACTTATCTGTAACATTCAGTGAAAGATATAGTGAAGAAAGTAGTTTACAGTTCCTAAGGGGAAACATCTCATCATGCAGTCTTCTATACTTGAAAAAATTCCCACTGAATTCAGTGGGACTGACGCTTAGGAAAGCAGACTGTTTAAAGTCACAGCCTTAAACACAAGTATCCCTTCCCTGAAGATGCAGAGTTTGGGGAAATAGATTAGAAAAACACCCCATTCAAACTGTTCTGATCTGTAATTAAATGTAAGCCTGTACTCTCGGATGGCATTGGCAGAAGTTGCGATGATCCAAAGACAGGTTGCTGTGTCTGAATGGTTCTTTCATTAATGAGAATGCCAAAGAGATAGAAAGAGAAAAGGAAGGAAGAGGAGGAGGAGGAGGAGGCATAAGAGGAAAGGAAAGGAAAGGAAAGGAAAGGAAAGGAAAGGAAAGGAAAGGAAAGGAAAGGGGAAAAAAGCAGCTTGTGTGTTCTTAGCTGGGCTTCAGTTTAGTTGCTAAGCAACCCGTTTATGGTAATTCATCCGCGAAATTTAAATCTTTAAGAAAGGATCCTGCGTGTCTGACTTAATGGTCACCATGAGGAAGAGAACTTGTAGGGTGTGCAACAGCTGGCAATTCTGGCTGGCCAAGTAACAGCAGGGAAATAATAGCATATTATTTAATAACACGTTTAACAAAAAAATGTGCTCTTCACCACCTCAGTTCAATGGCCCTATGCAGGAAGGATAAGAAATTTGGCCAAGGAGAATTCTTCCTCTGTACCCAAATCCAGGTTGCATGCTCCTTATTGAGTTTGGGTTGCATTTCCATCAGGAAACTCCTTAATCCATCCATCCATCCATCCATCCATCCATCCATCCATCTATCTAACTGTCCATCTCTGGAGTCCTTATCTTCTTCCTTCCTCCTTTCCTCCTTCTCCTGCTCAATGCATGCCAAGATCCACTGCATCTTAAAGCTCTTCCATTAATCTACCCAATCATAGCCTCCCACACTATGGATAGTATTTCCTTCCCTTCTCTGTTGCAAAGATCTTTCACAAGAGCTTATCAAATTTCCTGACCACACCAACTACATCCTATGAACAGTGTGCAAAGAAGAAAGAGGGGTCCTTGGTGCTCTCTGAGCTTGTTTTCTTGCAGACATTTCATTAGCCTTAACTAGGTAACATCATCAGTGCTAGTCAGAAGAAGAAGAAGAAAAAGAGGGGATGGAACCAGACAGTAAGAAAAGTGAAGGGGAAAGATAGTGAAGAAGACAGTCAATTCCAAAGCCCATTCTTGGGCCAGTTGCTCCAGAAAGAGCACCAATCAGTTATTGTACAAAGATCTTCTAAATCACCCCAAACACATTCTAAATGATATAAATAACCTAGCACTAACCTGATCATGTCATGAGTATCAAAGAGATGGAAGCATACCACCCATAGGAAAAGTAAATATCTCCATCCAGCCTGACAGAACTACCCCTTACTTCTCTTCTCAGATGTGAACTCCATTGAGTCCAATAAGGCTTCATTCCAAGACCCTATTTCTACTTTTTTTTTTTTTTTTTGCAACTTGCCTGCTATGGTATTAAGGTCTTAAAGCAGGGATGTCAGGGTGAAGAAAGACAAGTTTGATTTTTGATTTTAGTAAGACTGAACTGTTTTAAATTAAATACAACAGCTCCATCTTAACTTCTAATTGAATCCAATTTTGATAAATGGTTGGATGTCCACATTTAAACCTATTTTGTACCTAGAAGTAAATCCTACAAACTTCCTATTTATTTTGGGATGGTGTTGTGCTTCTTGTTATTTATCTTTAATAGCTTTCTCAGAAAAAGTATTTATCTATTTATCTTTAATAGCTTTCTCAGAAAAAGAGCGAGAGAGAGAGAGAGAGAGAGAGAGAGAGAGAGAGAGAGAGAGAGAGAGAGAGAGAGAGAGAGAGAGAGAGAGAGAGAGAGAGAGAGAGAGAGAGACCCCAGGCTAAAGATTAAAAGAAGCTGTAGTGCATGCCCAATTTCCTTTTGGCTGTTATCCTTCTTGCCACACAGGTTTACCAGCAAAATTCAGCCGGCCTTACTTCCTGTAAAGGGTTTGCACCATCTCTCCCTCCCTTTCAAGCCCTTCACTGGATATAGCATTAGAAAACCAGTGACGTCACTTGAATGACCAGCAAGTATGGTAAAGGCAGAGGCCACAGAGCAGTCAAAGCACCAGCAGAGTTTGGTCTCTGGAGAAACAAGGCCAACCATCTGCATCACTGGAGCCTGAGGCCGAGTGATGACAGGCAGTGCTGTTCTATCCACTTACCTGGGAATACTCAACGGGGCTGCTACCTTCTGAGCAGACATATATAGGGTTGCATGCTTAGTTTCATTCTCTTCTTTTTAAACTTCCATAAACCCACAACAGTGGTGTCCAATACAAACTGCTTAAGATTTTCAGGAAGTTGTGCTATGGACTTTGGAAAACTACAGATGTGCCCTTGGTGATCTACTCCATCCTTACTCAGTCTCTCTCTTTCTCTCTCTCAGACGCACAATGATTGGCATGCAGTATCCACCAGCCTAATGTTTCTTAAAGTTACTCTGTGTCCAGCTTATAGGAAGTGACCAGACAATTGCCGTCTGCCTCTTGAGTCCTCACCACATCACCCACCATTCAGACATCAAAACTAGCAAGTCCTTTCTCATTCTTTCAGATCTTTGAACACACTGAAACAATGGAATTAAAAAGACAAATATTTCTGGGTGTCTGTGCTTCTCTTTAGGCTCCCTCTCCTCTTTACATTTTGCTTTCTATCATTTCCCCCCTCCCTTGAAAATAGCCTGAGACTGGGAAGGATGACATTTAATCTAATACAACACAATACAAGCCTGCAATCTTGACCAACATGTATGGCACCCATTGTACAATGTGATTCGCCACTTTGGAACTGCATGCAAAAATTAAGCTATGGGATGGTTAAGGAGCCACCAGTTCGTCTCCGTGGGCTGCCAGTCAAAGATTTATTTTCCATCCTTATTTATCGAAATATGTCTACATCTTAACAGGTATATATAAATGTATAATATATCTCTATAAAGATATAGAAATGTCATTTTGCTTTTAGCTTGAAGATGTTGATATTTTATTACAAAAATAAATGAATAAATAGTAATACAATGATATATTGTTGCTTTCGACAGGATAAATATTTTACAAATATATAATCTTTCAAAAACAAATGTAACTGTTAAATTATGGAAAATATGACACTTATTGATAAAATTATCAATAATATATACTGCATTTCTTATTAGAATTGATTGTTTTCCAAAGATTCAATTGAAAACCCTTCATATAAAACAAGTTTCGACCATTGCAATATGCAAATGCCATTGACTACATTAAAAGATAAAGTATCGCTTTAAAAAAATCTGCTGTGATTTAAATACAAGCCGAAAGTTTCTGTTTATATTCTGCAAAATTGCCTGTCGAAAACAGTGATCAGTGAGGTGATTTGGACATTTTATATTGGTTAGAGATTTGGACTGAACGTAATGAGGTCAACTAGAAACTCAGGGTGGGAGAATAGAAAAGCTTACAGAAAAGGAATGTAAATCTTGGAATCACTCAGATTGATTTCATAACGTTTGTAAAATATTTTGCCCCCTTCTTTTCCATTTTGATAGAATGGAATATAGGAAAAGAGCCTAACTGTGTGATCTTAAACATTTCCTCAGAAGTAAATCTCCCATTATGCTCAATGAAACTTTTTTCCAGTTGTGCCTTTAAAGAGTTGCAGTTTGAATTATCAATCACGAAGACAGAACTGGTCAGTTAATACAGTGCTTAGAAACATTAAGAGATCTGATGAGATAAAGCATTTTCATCATTTTCATGATATAACAACATATGTTCTCCTTAATGTTTCCTCTTAGTGCTGGAGGGCCTTGTAATTCTGAAACTCCAGTCATACAAACATCAAAGGGAAGGAAGGAAGGAAGGAAGGAAGGAAGGAAGGAAGGAAGGAAGGAAGGAAGGAAGGAAGTAAAGAAAGGGAAAGAAAGAAGGAAAGAGGGAAATGATGGAGAATAGAGGAAAGGGAAGGGAGGAAGGAAGGAAGGAAGGAAGGAAGGAAGGAAGGAAGGAAAGAAGGAAAGAAAATAGGCAGGCACCTTGGTAGATTGTGTGTATATCGACATAGAAATATTTTGCAAATACTTGCTTTCAGAAGTGACTGACCTAAAACCCTCCTTAACAGAAAATAGAGGCTTTCATCAAAATGTAATAAGCAAATAACTAAAACAAGTTATATACAGACTCATTTTCTGGCAAAAAACCCCATCCCTTTCCGGTCTTTCTCTGCTTTGAATGTAGGATTTTATCTCATGTAGTTGCCACTGTATCAATCACATAAAATCAAGTTTATGGCCTCAATACTGGAAATTTTCTTTCCTTGCTTCTGTTGCACGCAGTCAATGGCTTCATTCGTCTTTTAAGTTGTAAAACTGTAACCGAGGGCTCCGAAAATTAAAGTAACATAAATCCTACACTAGTCTTACCAAGGTCTCTTCCATCCTTTTTAGGATGTTGCCAAAGTCAATAAGCATATGGCACCATATTTACCAGTTTAATTTGAAGTTAAAACAATGCCTTTCAGGGTATCGGTCTCAAAACTTACTGGAAAGAAATAACATTAGTTATTTGTTTTAAACATTTATCAAGTTAAAGAAATGGGGCTAACAGTCTGTTAAAACCTTAGGTTGACCATCACTTTTAGATTTCTGCTTCTGTTTAGGGGCGGGGGGGGGGGCTGCAGGACACACATTTACATTATTGCAAACATGGGATTCAAACTTCAAACCTGTTCTGGCTTCTTTGCCTTTCTTGTGTAATAGTAACAAACAGGATAACCAGCATGTTAGTGGTACGTCTACCAATATCCTTAGTATCACCAAAATTCACATTTATTATAATATAAGACTAATGTAAAATGTGGAAGAAGAGGGCACTATCTCTAATGCATCTGCACCCATGTCACCTCCCAGACATTTCTCTAAAGCAGTACAACAATTATAATCTATCAGAACTCTAATTAAAGCTCTGGGTGTTTTCTTCTTTCTCCTTATTCATACGTATATATTCAGAAGTATCATTTGTTAAATTATGATGGCGATAAATTAAATAAAAAGTTATACACACCACAATGTATTGAAATAATATATTTTCTCAGGGAAACCGCACTTTACGGGTTATATTGCAAATGGAGGAGTGGGGCTATTATATAGATAGCTTATCACCTGGGATTACTGTGCTAAACTTATTCCTTAAAAAGGAATTAAACAATGGCTTTCTGTTCTAAAGTCTTGCTTTATCAATCCAATACACACTCTCCTCGATGCATTGATCTAGAAATACTGTATAACTACCTATGGATTTATTAGGAGTGGAACTACTTCTAAATGGCTAATTTCACCAGTACTGGCGAAGAAAGGATTCTCTCCGTCCTCTGTCAAAATATCATCAAAAGCTACAGAAAACAGTTTGGTTCTATTTTTGATTCCGTCATTTAAAAGGTTTTCAGTATTTTCTTAAGACAATTTACTGGACACATTTTTTTAATGTATCAGACAAAAGACTATTTCATTCTAACAAATTTATTTTCTCAATCAGCTCTTACGGAATCACTACTCAAATTAAATTACAATCAAATTATCACATCAAAAGATACCCTTATTACCTAATAGCTGTCCATATTTTTTTTCCATTTTATTTTTGTAAATTTGTGCTCGTTTGAAAAAAACACGTAATACAAGATCTGGGGAAAAAATAAATTACCGTTTTGCAGTAGTTCATAGGTATTCTGAATAAAATATTAAAAGAAGTCATTTAATGAAAATATAAAGCAAATTTTTTTAGATCAACAATGGATCTAAACATTTCTCTATTGCCGTCTTTTTTCTTTTTTTTTGTTTGTTGAAAAGTCTGTTTATTAAAACCTACCAAAAACACTGCGAGGAAATGGCAGTATTATAGAATCACTTCCACAGCACCCATTCAAGCAAGTTGGCAACGGATTTAGGAGAGAAGTTCAGATAAGTGCAGTTGCAGATGCCCAGTTGCTTTTTAAATCCCTTTATCTGAATTAGTCCAAAAATAAAAAATATTAATAAAAAAAATTATCAGTGAGATTTTAAAAAATTAATCTTCCAGGGTGATTGGCAGCCATCAGAAGCATAATTTTGACAGCCCCTGAATTATTCCTTTTATGTCGCTGTTTTTCTTAATTCATGCAAAATTCTTCTATGGAGCTCCAACTTTAAGGACCAACAACCTTGCTTTGCCTTCCCCCCTCCAACCCCTCCCGGCAGTAAGAGCCCTTCCCCCCCCTTTTTCTTTTCAGGGTCAGCTTTCCACTTGCGGTGTTTCTTTCTTTCTTTCTTTCTTTCTTTCTTTCTTTCTTTCTTTCTTTCTCTTTCTTTCTTTCTTTCTTTATCCCCTCCCTCCCTCCTCTCTCTTTCTCATTGTGAATAAATTTGCTTTCCTATCCTGACTGCTTATTTTTTTTAACTGCTGAGTGCATTATTTCCCCATTTTCCCCATCTAAAGAGACTGTCACCTCTCCCCCCCCCCATTTTACAGAATATCACCCTTCTCAAGTGGATTCCTGCCCTGCACCAATAATTAATGTAGTTTGGCCAAGAATAACTAAGTTCTGGAAAGCAGCTAATATTTGTTACTGGTTTTGTTCCTGCTGCGGCTCTCTCTCTCTCTCTCTCTCTCTCTCTCTCTCTGTCTCTCTCTCTCTCTAACCTTTCGCGTGTATTTTTTTTAAAATGCCTGTCTGTGTTTATACGTGCACGTGTTTGAGCTGGAGAGAAAAGTTTCAGGGAATCTCACAGGACAGTCCTTTGAAAAAGAATGGTCAGTGCGGTGGCAGGTGGGTGAGGCTAGGAAATGACGAAGGAGAAGAGAAAGGTAGGGGCAGAGAATAAAAGTAGGTGATAGTGCTTGTTTTGTCGCTGCCTGAAGGCAACGACAAGACGTAATTTAGATTTTGTCGTAGAATGCTACCCAAAAGAAAAGAAAAAGAAAAAGAATCAATTTTTGGTCTGTCTGGGTTTCCATCACGCTGTTTTCTCCATGCTGAGATGGAATTCCCACCGCTGGGCTGGACTTCTCCAAATGTTTCTGATACAGAGACGGGTAAAAATGATGGGGTCGGGGAACCGAACACAAACGTGGGCTGCAGGTGTCTGGTCGTGTTTTTGTTTTCCTGTTGGCCTTCTTTCTCCATCTCCCTCCCCTCCCCCACCCGGACTGCCCACCAGCGCTGTGCTTGCCTCCCTCCCTCTCTCTCTCTCTCTCTCGGTCTCCTCTCCTTCTCCTCTCGCCCCCCCCTCCTCTCTCTCTCTCTCTAATAACTCCTCTCACTTTTGTGACGACGACTCTGTCTCTCTGACTGTCTGTCTTTCTGTCTTTTTCACTGCACGCTCGCCTGAAGTCCGTGGTGCGGGGGCGGCGTGTCGGAGCTGACGTTGCCGACCTGGGAGTAGACATCGTCGGGCGTCTGCTGCTGGATCCCAGGAGGGGTCATCCGCTTCTCTTTCTGCCTTCGATTGCAAAACCAAACCCTGACCACTTCCTTCTCCAGCTGCAGGCTGTCCGCTAGGTTCGTAATCTCCTGGGCGGAGGGCTTGGGGCATTTCAGAAAGTGGCTCTCCAAAGCCCCCTTGACACTCACCTCGATGGAGGTCCGCTTCTTCCTCTTCCTGCCCTGCGCGGCGATCTTGTCGATGCTGGTCGGGCTGCCCGTGGACGAGTCGGCTTCCTCCAGCCACTTATTTAGCAAGGGCTTGAGTTTGCACATGTTCTTGAAGCTGAGCTGGAGGGCCTCGAAGCGGCAGATGGTGGTCTGCGAGAAGACGTTGCCGTACAGGGTGCCCAGCGCCAAGCCCACGTCGGCCTGCGTGAAACCCAGCTTGATCCGGCGCTGCTTGAACTGCTTGGCGAACTGCTCCAGGTCGTCCGAGGTCGGCGTGTCCTCGTCCGAGTGCGGGTCGTGGCTGTTCAGGCCGCCGCCGCCGCCGCCGCCGTGGTGCTGGTGCGGGTGCGGATGGTGGTGGTGGTGGTGGTGATGGCCCGGGTGGTCGCCCAGCTCTGGCGTGTCGCCCCTCACCAAGCCCGGGTGCACCAGGCTCTGGCTGCCGGGCGGGGGGCTCAGCATGCCGTTGACCGTGAAGCCGCCGGGTTGCGAGTAGATGAGCGATTGCTGCTGCTGCTGGCTGGCCATGGAAGGCAGGTGGGCCGCCGGGGTGGACCCCCAGTGGCTCTGGTGCGGGGGACCCAGGTGCGGCGGGGGCCTGTGGTG
>QLTV01004242.1:355194-408972 GCA_003457575.1 Thermophis baileyi | reverse complement strand
AGTTTTCTTTTACAATGAGCTTCTGTGGACACAATGCCGAGAACGTGGCGGAGCTACAAGTGTGAGGTAGGACGTGCGTGGGGGGGGGGCGGGGGGGGGGGGGGGGGGGGGGCGGGGGGGGCCGGGGGCGGGGGGGGGGGGGGGGGGGGGTGGGGGTGAGGAGCAAGAGACCCAAAAGCAACCCTACCATTATTATAGGCAGGATCCCATTCTGAGCTGGCTGCTTGATCGCTCGGGGGTCTTTCATCTGTATTTCAGCGGCGTGCGCATCCGTGGATTTAAACAAATAAAACGCACGCATATATCCAGATCCATATTTATATACATACATATATATGTGCGTGTGCAGAACCCAAGGAGAAGGCACCAAATACTTAGGCAGCTCTGCTTTACATTGTTCGTTTCCCCCCTCCCCCCCCGCTTAATTTGACATTTGAACTTGTCTATTGTCTGAAGAGCTCGGTGCAGATTGCAGGTCAATCTAAAAGGCTGCTCTTTTTGGAATTTCACACCAACACACACACACACAGGCCGCCTGCTCGCCTTCAGGGAAGGGAGGACTTGCAATTTCGCCGCTGCTATGCTTGTGCGGGGTGCGTGCGTGCGCGCGCGCGTGTTTGTGTGTCTCCCACTTCACGTTCTCTCGCCGTCCAAGTTATCCATCATTTCCTATTCTCTTTTTTTTTTACCTCCTCCCTCTGTGTGAGTGTTTCCACATCATCACCGCCACTACTTCGTTTTAGATATATTTGTTAATGGGGACGGACGATGCGTATTATTATATAAGCGCTTATCTCCGAGATGATTCGGAAAACAGCAGGGCTGACGTGGCATTTTCAGTGAACTTAGTTAAGACGCCTGTAACAAGTGTGGTCAAAGATGGTCCTTCCCTTCCCCACCCTGTGCGTCCCTTCTGTCTCAAGTTTGACCACCTGGAAAAAACGTTACAAAATATGAGAAGGAAGGGCAGGCATCCTAATCTTCCAGTTGTCCTTAATTTCCAGCACACGAATGGTAGACCAATCTGGTTTTTTTTTTAATTCGGAAAGGGGGTATATCCTTACCAGAGGGACGGGAGTTACTTTTTATATTATTAATACTACCGTTGGGATTATTATTGTAAATGAAACCTAGGCGATTTCTATATGGATGGAGGTGGAAGTACAACTTCACTACAAAGGTAAATTGCCTGTGAATTTCCCCTCCTTCGATCCACACAGAAAAATTCGAGGCCGCGCAGGGTCTGGAAGTCCCAAACTCCTAAGTGATGGAAGGAGGGTCTGTCCTGGCTAGGGAGATTAAGAGATCCAGGAAAACGCAGGCATTGAGTTCCTGCAGAGGAGTTTTGGGCCAAATCTGATGGCCCTGGTGCAGATTTGGCCTTTAAACTGCGTTTTTGAAATTGGAAATGTTTCCAAGAACCAACCAAGATAAGCTATTCTGTGTGGAGGTTTTTCCTCAAGCTTC
Source organism: Thermophis baileyi (assembly GCA_003457575.1). Lineage (NCBI taxonomy): Eukaryota > Metazoa > Chordata > Lepidosauria > Squamata > Dipsadidae > Thermophis > Thermophis baileyi. Next base: position 407,505 of record QLTV01004242.1, on the reverse strand, counting down.
GTCTTAGAGGTAAATTAAACCGTCCATCCAGCTAGCCCTGGTAGGGCTATCTTTTGGAGGGAGGCGCTCGGAACAGGGGGTTCAGGGCCAAGGGGTGTTTTATCATGGTAGCAAGTTTTGCAAAGGTAGTGGTCTTCCCCCCCCCAAGGGTGTTTTATAAAAATGAAAAGGTTATATAGCACCTTTGTGGGAATTAGGCCGATTTAAACCGGTCCTTGCATGGTGTTTGCGTTGCATGGCTGTCGGAAGTTGCCTAGGCTGCTGCGAAAGTTGGTGAGGCTTTTAGGGATGGCGTGTTGTACTTCTATGGGGATTTTAACTTGAGGGACTGGGAGCAGATCTTTTATGCGTTTGCAATGGGACCAGGGCGTTCAGCTCCTGTCGTTGTGTAGGTGTGTTCTGTCGTTTCCTCCCCTCCTTAACTGGAGTTAAGTATCTCTGGTAGAGCGCTAAAATAACGGTCGGGTCTGGTTTCTAAATTATAAGACTCTCCCCTTCCAGGCAGCTACCGTTATGTTGAATGAGGTGGAGCGGGGAAGCCAGGTACGGTGGGTGCACGAAAGCAAAACAGAACGTCGAAAGAGCGAAGGAAGGGAACGTGCACGCGCATGCGCGAGCGAGTGAACAAACGGCTCCAGACAGATGCTCACGAGGAGAGGGGGGACACAATTCTCGGGGTTACCACCTGGGCGCGCTGATAGGCGTGCACACAAAGACGCGAGGCCAATATCGTTGTTTTTTTTTAAATGTTCCCCTCACGTTTGGCGAGTTCATTCCCCCCCCCCCACAGCTTCTAAAGGTGAGTGCAGATTGCAATACTTGCTGCTCTGCTCTGCTTTTTTTTTTTTAAATGTTTGTTTGACAAACAGGAAGCTTCTCCTGGGAGAAAGGCCTTTGTGGAGGATCCCAACCCAGGATTACATTAATCAAGGCATTATTTCCCCAGGGTTGTGCAGCACAAATTAGAGTAAATCCAGATAAAATTGGATCGGCGACAAGTCGAACGCTTAGAATAATCTGCTCCCCTTGCGTTTTATTATATAAGGCCCTCAAATCTTTAAAGATCATCTGCGTCCCCTTCTAAACAGCCGCTTGTGCGGAACTTTGCACCTTGTTCAGAGACCAGATTGATGCAGTACCTGGCAAGGCGCCTCCCATTCTTCCCCTCTCCCAGTGGTAACACCGCCATATAGCAAAGAGTGCAAATCCTTGTTTTTCAGCCATTGGTTTATAAGGTGGCCTGAAATAACAAGCGCTCTGAAGAAGTAACGATTTCCCCCTGGAAATAAACCAGCCTCAGCGTCGACAGTAGTAGAAAGGGAAGAGCCTCTCTAGCTTTGCAGGTTTTTTTTTTTTTTTAAGAACGGAAATACAGTAGGTGAAAAAGCAGGCCTCTTTGCTTTGGGTGTGAAAGTGCGAAATGGGACTCAAGAGGCTAGTCCTCTGCGAACCCTAGAGGAAGGAGAACTGAACGGCGAGAAAGAAGCGACGCGCCACGATCCCTGGGAACTTTTCAAAGCTGGAAATGGGAGAGTGGGGAGGGGACGAGGTTAGCCTATATATTCGTGGGTTGCGTGTATTGTCCTGCACGCCGCCTCGGCTTTCTTATCGGCCTCCGAAATCTTTCCTTCTCCGGGGAATCTGCTCCGCCTCTCTGGACGTCGGAAAGCAAACGAGAGCACCAGATGCGCCTTTCACGCATTGCGGCCGTCAGTTTGACCCTAGCAGGAGGCTTTTAAGCTAAAGAAGCGGGGGGGGGGGAATGGGTGGAGAGAAGAACGCAGGCACGTGAGATCCGCCTCGCAGCAGCCAGGCGGACGAGGCGGCTCGATGGGAAGGTGTGTCAAGCCGCGGGCTAACAGGTTGCCTCTCCTTAAGCGCCGGAAAGCGCGGGAAAGGAGTTCCCCGCCTCGCATGCGCAACTGCCGGAGCGTCTCCCCCCCCCCCCCCNNNNCCGCCCGCCCGAACCGGCGCGACCCATTGACCGACCCAAGCCGTCTCCCGTTTGGGGCTGTTTCACTTTCCAGAGTTCAGTTCGCCGCCTTGACCGTCCGCCACGCGCGCGTGCCCGCGCTGCCACCTTTCCCGCGCTGCCACTTTCCCGCCTCCCCGGCCTCTCTCCCGTCAGCGCGGTTTATCGGACTGGGGCAAAGGCTGGTCAGCCGGCTCCTCGCTTCCAGTTTGGGAGTGGGGGATGGTGGACAGGGGAGCCTCCATTTCCAGACGGGAAACAGCTCTGCGGAGAAGGGGGGGGGCAACGGAGGAGGAGGAAGGAAGGAAGGAAGGAAGGAAGGAGGGAGGGAGGGAGGGAGGGAGAGGCTGCATTAATGAGTCTCGCATACAATTCTCGCGCGCCCGCGCGCACACACACACATACAGCGGCTGTTCCTCCCGCCGTCCCGTCTTTCCCGCCTTCGGTAACGCAAGGACAGCCTCGGGTGGGTAGCTGACGCCGCCGAGCTGGGTAACCCGTTCGCGCTTGCCCCGCCTCGCCTGACACCCCGCTCCGAGAGACCTAGCTGCCGCTGAAGCTGCTGCCGCCGCTATCTGGACGGTCGGCTGGTATGACTAACCCACCGCGGACACCCAGACCCGGGGACCTCCGCTCGCAGCCTTGCCAGTAGTAAAACCGGGCTGACAGGATCGTTAGTTTTCTATTGATCTCGCTCCTGCTAGCGGAGAGGTGCGCGCGGAGGAGTGGGGGAAGCGGTGTGCGCGCCCTCGCGCGCGCCCCCGCTGCTCTGTGGCGATGCATTTGGTGTGTGGTGGCGGTGGCGGCACCGGCGGTGGCGGAGCGCCGCGTTTTTGAATGCTGTGCCCCCTCTGCGCTTCCTTGACTAAAATTGGGTACCTCAATCTGATTGCACTCTCTTTTATTTCTGTCTTCTTTCCATCCGCCTTTCCCCTCCCTCTTCCTTGCCGCGAGGACCAAAAATACCAGAGGGGAAGAAAAAAAAACTTGCTTCTTCACTTGTCTCCTTCTTGACAGGGCTGATCAGTTAACCCAGGAGCCCTTAGAAAGGTTGGTATGATTGCGGAAGAAAACCCTTCACTTCCTAGTAAGTTTTTTTTTTTTTTAAACAACCCTCCTTCACCTGATGAATAATATTCTGTCTCGGTGAAAATTTAGTAACTGTAAAAAGGGAAAGGAAGACATTATTTTTTGTGTTGGTACGCTACAGTTGCGGTTGTGGTGGTTATTATTTCTGACTGATTTCAGTTTGATAGGTAAGAAGTTTGTAGGCTGGCCAAGTAGAGCTAAATTTATTGAACTCTGCCAAGAATTTTGTAATTTGTTGAGATTATACATAGCAGGCATATGTATGTAATTTTTCTATTGTTTAATTGAAATTATATTCAGTATCTGCGTATATGTTTTTGCTGCCTTAAATTTTTAGGTTTGTGAATAATCATTATGGTATGCTATTATCACAAAGTTACTGGACCTTTTTTTCCCTGGCTGCCATATTTTCAATACTTTCAGACACACTTTTCCTTTCTAATTATCTGTTTGCAACAATGTATTTGATAATATATTTCATATTTCTTAATCTATTTCTTTATCATTTATCTTGACATTGCTTACCTTCAGGCATGAAGAACAATTATATTGTCCAAGTTATGTATGAAAGATCTTACACATTTTTTTCTATGCTGTGTTTCAATCAAAAGTTAAAATTTTATAGTTATGGGAGGAAAAATCCATCAATAAATGCAACACACCATTTATTTATTTACTAGATTACAAGTTAGAGTAATAATTTGCATTTATTTATAAGCAAATGAATAAACTAATCATATTGAGCTGCTAAGTTAACCAAAGTATTTTTAAAATGTATATCCAATTTCCCTTTCTGCAGCTAAATATGTATAACATCCTAAAAATTATTTACTTACTTTAGGTAGGAAAAATAAAACATATGACAATATAAATTGGAATGTCAACCTACATCGTGCAAGATTTTAGCATAAGTGATTTAGTGCAATTCCATTTGTTTGAATCATAGTGATATGAAATGGACAGAACGGTTGTATCAATAAGGGGAAATATTCTTTTGAAATATGAAGCTTTGACATGTGAAAGTTATTAAAAACATGGGAAATGTAAATGCTATTTTTTAAAAAATAAAATTAATCTGAACTTCATTTTTCACAATAATTACTATTTCATTAGGTATAAATATTTGATTTGGATTCCACTAATAGAATTCAACCTTTTGCATGATTTTAAAATAGAGATAGAATATTACCTTCACAGTTTGAATCCATCACTTGGATTTGAAATACGCTTTTACTGCTTTTAACAAAATAATGTATTAATATCACAGTGTTTTAAAAAAATCCAAATTTCTGAAAGCTAAACATACTGGCAAGAGAATGTGAAATACTGGTTATATTTCAGCATACAATTAAGTGTGCTTAAGTCCACTGAAAATGATTAGATGGTGTTTATGCTTATTTTTAGAAGAAGAATTTTGGATATCTATTTATCAAGCTAAATGCTTCTTTTGCAGTTCTTATGCTTTCAGTAAATAACAAATATTATCATCTAGTAAGCGCCTACATATAAATAGGAAATAAATGCATTAAACATAACACTTCAGTGACCCTATTTTATTTGTTGTATATCAATAATATATTATAGTATATAAATTAATATTAGTGTCTTGGGTACAAAATAGTTAATCATTAGGATTTGGCCTGAATAAAATAGATTATTTTTATTCTGAGCAATCAAATATTACAATAATCTATACACAAGTAAAATCTTTGTGGGTTTTTTAAAATAATATTTTTAACAACAAAATTAAAATAGAGAGTTGTGGTTTAAAATATTTATAATGAGTTTAGTATATCCTGACAAATAATAAAAGGATCAAGCACATGATAGTGATCAGAATATTGCCATTGCTTTCAGTGGGATGGAGAAACAGTATTGGGTCCTTTGATCATATTTCATTTAGCACTTTGTTGTCCTTCTTTGGCCCTAGGAAAGTAGGTTTTAATCTAATTCCTGTCTGAATGTATTTATCAGATCAGGATGGCCAGCTTCCTCTGAATTTGGTAACTCAAAGCAGCATGATAACTTTTTCAGTAATAAGAAAAACTTTTGGTTCGATACTATAACAAAAATCTTCAGTGTAATATGATTAGGAGCTTATTTTGAACCAGTGACAATCCAAAACTGTTTATAGAACTAAACACATTTATTTAAAAATAAACATCCCATATTTTAAATCTTGGGTTTTTTTTCAATGAATATGCTCAGAAAGACACATACATGCATACATGCATATATAATTTGTTTATTTATAAACCAAACCCATTTCATGTAGTTTTGTTACTGGTACTTGCTTAACTAAAGAAAATGGAAATGAGAAGCACAAAGGTTTACCAAAGTATGCAGCTTACTTTTATATGCAAAAATAATGAAGAACCAAATAGAATGTATGAAATATGTGCTTCTTTAAAACCTTTTGGGATTTGAATTAATTCTTCTGGGTGTTTGTATCAAACTATAATAATTTGATTCACAATGCTGTAAAAGAGTTAAGTGTATTTAAACTAATTTAAATCTATTAATTTGAACGAGATTTGACTTCAGAAAGTTGTGGATTAGAATATTAGAAAGTTTCTTTTCACATTATTAAAATATTTTCTTGCCTGTTAGTGCAGACTTATTAATGCATCCATACAATTACATTTATGCATCCATACAAAAACTCATGTATAGTATGCATGTATAGTATAAGCATACTCTTATTTATCCCATTGAAGAATATTCACGCGAAGTTTATGAAATAGCAATATGGAACTGAACTATAACAAAAACCAAGCATCTTGCAATATCATGCATCTATATACAATGAATAGATATCTATCTATTATGAGAGACAAAACAACATCTATAACTTTTTACACCTGTTTTACAGACAAGAATTTTTTCAGTTGAATTTGATTTTTATATTCTTAAATTCTAAAAAGTTTTTAAACCTGTAGCATTATATGTAATGTATACAAGAAAAATGCCAGTAAGGAATAAATAAATCATTTAATCCATTAATTTAAAAATAAAATATTAACAAATTAGCTTCTGGAAAAATATAAATGCAATTAAATGAAGCCGTTTGATATCACTGAAATGTACAAGAATTTGTCTGACAGCTGAAAATATACTTTAGTGCTTGCTTAGAAAAAATTAGAAAAACATCGGCTTGAAAAAAAAAGCACATTATCAATAACTTGGATTTAATCTTCTTTTCACAGAGCTTAAAAATATAAGGTACTAAGTTAGGAATTATTTATCTGAAATCAATTCTATTTGGTGCTAGTTTCCAAAACAGATGCACAGATACACATCAAGTTTCAGCTGCATTTGAAGGTACTGATTTTAATCCACAGTGGTTTGGAGCCTGCATCCCGTAGGACTCCTTTCTTGCATATATGCCTCTTGGAGGATCCAGATAATTTTTTGAAGATCCATAAATCTGCACTGGTAATTAGTGAGGGCACTGTGCTGACACCCTCATGTCATGCCCTGCTTGTGGATTCCCATAGGTGTCTGACTGACCGCTGTGGGGACAAAGCACTAGACTAGATAACCCCTTGATCTGTTCTGTCCTTATGGACCAACTCTATGGAGCACCCTCCTTGAAGCTTTAGAGCTTAATATTTTTTAAAGAAAAGTCTTACAAAAAAAGGACATTCAGATTTAATTTGGTATAATTAATTAATGTATGCTTTAACTGTGATTTATATTTCTGATTATATTATTAATGTTCTGGTTTTTTTTTAAATTTATTTTCTTATCCCATCTGGGATTTGGGGTTAGATAGTGAGATTATATATATAACATGCAAAGATTACATTGAATAATACAAGCTTAACAGAAACAATGTTTCTGGAATCCTTTTATTAATAGTAAACTATCACAGAAATTTCATATGCGCATATTACTTTGTAGGTTGCACCAGTGCAGTTTAACATTTTCAAAAAATAAGTAGGCTGAAATGTGGCTTTTGTAACCTAATATTGCATACATTAAGTTATAGTACAAAGCTAAAATAGCTAGTTTGAACTTTTGTTTTGGTTCGAGAAAATATTTAATTGGAAGTATATTTTAGGCTGCGGCCTGACGCACCTATTTTAAAGGAAGTCCCATTGCCTATTTACTCAATAAGATTTACTTCTGAAATAGCACAGAGGATTTGCACTGTTAATTATCTCAGTGGAGATCCTCAATAAGACAGTGTATTATAAGACAGTAAAGCAGCTACAAAAGTAGATGTTTTATACAATTATATCTGGATGTCCATAAAAATTATATTTGAGAAAATGCATTTAGGAGTACCATTTTGGTTAGGCCAATAATCAAAATTAAAATATACATGCATATAAATAATGAATGAATCAAGTTAAGGCACCCTATCAAATACTCAGCATGTGTCTTAATCACAAGGTTAAATCTTGTGTTGTCAGTAATAAATCTACATTTGTTACAAGTTTAATTTCATTTTCATTGCTAAGAGTTACCTTAAAAATGGTCTGTTTAACACTAACAGCTCAAGATACTTTTCAAAACACACGGACATTAAATCTAAATAAAGGTGGTAACCAGAAGAAAGGAAATGGAAGACCATTGGCTGTGATTTGAAATGACAGCTATATGCATGCATATGCCACCACCTTAAGATTCTAGGAGTTTTCATGTTGGAAAATATTTATTTAATAACATATTTAAACTGAAACTTAGATTCAGTCTTCTTTTCAGTTAATGAGGAACAAGCTCCACCAAACTTGCTAAGAATATTTCTAAGCAGATGTGCTTAGGATTGTACTCTAGGTTGAAGATACCATCAAAAATTACTTCTCTTAATTGTAGAGTTTTTAAAAATTTAGTTGACTTTGATAAAATAACCCACGAAAGAGCAGGTAACAAACAAAACTTTTTTTTAAAATAAAAAATACTACTCTACATAACTATGATTAAAATGAGTATTTTAATTCTACACTTTTATAGAATTTTGTTAAGCCACTTACATATAAAATAAACAAATCTAACGTTGGCTGAGCCGTAAAGCCTGCTTGTCCTTAGCGGCAAGGTATGAAAATAAACATATTTTCCACATTGTTTTTGTGCAATTTTGTATTCTAGACATCTATAAAAATTTGTTCGTTTATTTACAAGACAAAACAACAGTAGCTTATATTTACTTTTTATTGCTGTGAGGGAAAAAAAACAGATGTTTCCATGACAATGGTGAGATCAGCAATACCTTGGGCAAACCTATGGCCTTCTGTTTCCCCAGTGGGGTTGATAATTTTTTTTCTTGAACAACAGTTTGTCATACCACGTGCCATAGGTAATAGTTTTGTAAGTGGATATCAGCTGATACAGATAAATAAATCTCTAAAGGCATTATATCGCAATGTGAGGGAAACAACAACATGTCTAACTTGCCATTATGTTCTGCCTAGAAATTCTTATTCCTACATACTGTGGTAAATATTATGTTTCACTAGATCAGGGGTGTCCAACCTTGGCAACTTTAAGGCTGCATGGCTGGCTGGGGAATTCTGGGAGTTGAAGTCCACAGGTCTTAAAGTTGTCAAGGTTGGATACCCCTGAACTACATGGATCAATGAGTTCTGCCCTAATTATTATTTTTTTAATAGATGTTCCACTTTTTTCTGAAAGTAGTTTGACATCTTTTATTATTTGTGACACAGTATGCTACAGATCGTTGGAGTTTATGAAAATTACATTGTTTTAAAATATTGATAATAGGAACTAAACTTGGTTAACTAGCAGCATCGTAACTCTAAAAAATATTACAATGAACTCCCATTCATTTTAATAAGATTTACTGCCAAGTAAATGGGTATGGAATTGTAGTTTTAATTAGCTTTATCCTCTAAAATTATGATTGTATCAATGCCTGGGAGTTAGTCCCTTTAAGTAGTGCTTGTTTTCATGCAAGTATGCATAGAACTGTGTTTCTTGAAAGTGAGTTTTGTTATAACTAATAAACTTTCAAATAAATCTATTAGGCTATAAGTAAAATTTGCTGTTGGTCATATTAATAATCATATTAATATATCATTAATAATGAAAACATGCAGTTAAAAAAAAGGAGTGAAAAATATTCATTTTATTCTGAAAAAATATATTAAAAAACAGAAAAATGACTGATTATCCAGGTGGAATGTCACTAATGAAGCTCTCAGTGTAGGCAAACTGAATTTGATCTAGAAGGATTTTTTTTCTCTAAATTATTTTTGCTAAATAATTCTGTTACTATACATCACAAAATGAGATGAAAAAAGTCAGACAAAAATAAATTTTAAAGTTGATATTTCTTTATCTTATACTTGAAAAGCAGTTTCTTTAAAAAAAATCATGATGCTTTTTATATATTTTATATGTTGTTTGTTTAAATGCAGATTTTCTCATCAAAAGTTCTATAGCAGCTTCGGTCTTAGCGATTCCTCTCTTCGTCTCACCATGTTAAAGTTTGATGATAAATTTAAATTTAAGCTGCCAATACTTCATGCAGTTACATTATTCCTATTTATTCCTTTTCCCTCAGTCTACATTGTTAGCAATTGAGTTTTTGACATTCAGCACCTTTCAGCTATTATTTCTTTCTTTTCAACAATACACTTGTGAAAGAAAACCTCATTATGCCCATTTTACAGAAGAGAAATCAAGGTTGAGGAATCCTGACTTACCCAAAACTACTCTGACTGGATTGCATTTTCAAATTTAATATTGTGCATATGGAAAACTACTCTGCTAACATACGATGATGATGTTTAGAATTTAAACCTCAAAAACCTAAAAGCCATTATTACTGAATGCTTTTATGTTTCAAAACTTCTGAAGAATTCACAAGAGACGTTATTTAAAGTAAAACATGTGATAATATGATTAGATATGAAAAATCTAGACAGATCAAGTTCTTAAAATAATAACAAAATATATTTAGTATAATAGTTACAAATATACCAATCTGTCTGCTGTTTTCAGAGAATGAATCTGGGTGTGTTTATGTTGAAGAAAGACATAGTGAGTTAATTCTTTCTCCCAAGCATAGATGTGTCTGGAAAAAAATTCCCACTGAACAGAGCAATCATCACTTTCATACTGAATATTACATTATTTTTAGTTTGTAAAGCTGCAAACTTAGATGTGAATAAGTCCCAGGTAACACAGTAGGCCTATTTCTATGTATTAAGAGACACTTTAAATTTGATACTATAAAAACACATGTATCAGTGTGATCTAGAAAAATATATGTACAATATGAAGTGAAGAATAGTACCTTAACTTTGTTGTTTTTTCAAGAGCACTCCAATTGGTATATAAGTAGCAAACTTCAAATACGACAAATACATATTTATTTTGATAGAAAGTATGCCACTTATTAATTAATGTTAGTGCTAGTAGGTTTTCTGTATCTTTTCCAGTTAAGGCTTTCCAAGTGGTATGCAACCTGAAAATAGAAGGCAAACCAAGATTTATAGTAAAAATAATATACAGAGGTTTCAGACTTATTCAATGTTAAACCCTGAAAATCAACAGAATATAAATTAGACATACTGGATATTCTTTTGCTATATATACTCAAGGCAAGATGGGTGGAAAACAAATAAATAATAAATAATATGCGATGTACATATGCATAAAAGAAGCAAAGACAAACAGATCAAAATAAAAAGGCACAATGTAGGAGAAAGGTGCTCCAAATCAAAATCCAGTCCAAAGAAAACAGATTTTCTAGGGGAGAGTAAATTGCACCTCTGACAAGAAATGTATCTCTAAATAATGCTAAGATTTCAGAGTACAAAAGAGTGGGCTTCCTCATACCACTTAAAATGTTTGAAATCCAGAAGGATAACCATAGCGTGGCTAAAATAAGAAGACTTGGGTGTTTATTATCATTTGAAGTACTGCTCCCAATAATAGTGGGACATGAAACACCCATTGTTAATCTTGGTAGGTGGGTAGGCTGATATGGCAGAAGATGGACCTTTAGATGTCTAGAATTTAGATCATCCAGATTTTTAAAAATGATGATTAACTTGAAAATAAATTGGAAGCTATTGTGACTTAAACAACAGTAGAGTTACCTGACATAATCCATGTTGTGTGCTTCTGGCAGCAGTCTGGCTGTACTTTAATCACTACTGTAACCCTTTTTCAGAGACACAAGCAACTCTTATGCAGAAGATCTGAAACACCATTTTGAGACATATAACCTGTACCCACCATGTATCGCCTGCAGGTTATAGATTGTATATTAATCTTTTTCAAATAAGTTTTACTGTGCTTATCACAGTATTAGTTCAGAGCGAGTCTACAAAAGAATATTAATCTAATACATTTGAAAATTCAAATCCATGTGATTAATAAGCATTATCTATAAATAAAGTCCTAATGGTTCTTTGGCAATGTTGTAAACATAAGAATCAGAAGCAATTATTGTCATTATTGTTCTGCATGTACTTTCGGTGAATACCAAATGGCTATTGCTGTCCAGCTACTTGGCAGATGCATATTTTGTAACAAAACAGATGTCAGCCAGCCCGGTCTGCTTCAATTACACTTGCCCAATGCACAGAGTGTGTAAAGGAAGAAGGAATCAATTTATTGAAGGCAAATAACCTGCTGTTGAAACTGTCTCCTGGCCCTTATTAACCTAGTTAAAAATGTAAGTTTTACACTGTAACACCAAAGAAGCCATTTTCATCCACTGAAGCAGTGGATGTCCAATCACTATGATTATTAGTACAAAATGGACAGTTGGAATATGAATGGTGCATGGATGGATATATGTGTACAAAATGAGCTCTTACCTTTCAAAAAAGAGAGGTAGTAAATAGAATATATTAGCTTCCTATAATAAGGAAAATTAAATGACATTCTTTAGAATTACCCACCCTGTATTTTCTTTGATTTTCTAGTAGGTATTTTCAGTGAAGGCTATTGCAATTATTCTTAAAGCTTATAGCTCTTCTGTGTGGATTCAAGCTAGTATGCAAAATATGTACAAGTTTTTACAGTATTTGCCCATAACAATATTTTGTGAAATTAAAATATGTTGCAAAGTATGGCTTTGCATGAAATCAGACACTATACTTTGAAAATGGTCTGCATGCATGTTTTCTCTAATAATAGTTTAATGCCTCTGAATAAAATGAAAGGATGTTAAAAGCAATACGTATAGCATTTGGATATAGGGATTAACAAAAACTGCTTGCTTTGAAATCATCACTACTTGTCTTTATTTTTAGAAACTGTTTAATATTTGTTGATATTTCTGCTTTTTGTCATTGCATTTCCTAAATAGGTTCCCACATTAAAGGCTGGAGAAGTTAACTTTTGATGTTTGCCATAGGCAATCTCAAGAACATCAGTAAAAAATGTCTTTAAGTATAGTCTTCCTTTAATTTGGTTGGTAGGAATTTAGTTAATGACTGATTAATATTTGAAATTAGACTTTTTTTTTTTAACAAATTTTCAAATTCTTCAGTTAGTGGGAGAAATGACATGTGATAAATTAAAAGCAAAACAGTGGAGGTGGTATTTTTCCTGTGTATTTTAAATCTGTTAAGGTCATTTCTATGTTCCCATAAGAACAAGAGCTTTGTGAGAAAGAAAGATTTGTTAGCTGGGAGAGGATCTAATGCTAATCCCCAGTCTAGGCCACAGTCTTCCCTCTCTCTAGCAGTTCTATTCATTTCTACAAACAGCTACAAAATCAGGGTACTGATCCATCAAGCTTGCATAGTCTATTCAGGAAGTATAGTCAGAATTTCTGATAGGACTTTTCAGCCCTTTCTACAGAGGTATTTTGACAAATGCTTGGTCACATGTTGCCTAATGTCTTATCTCCAGAATTATGCTTATTTCCCCATTTATTGAACCAAACTCTCTTTATTTTGAAAACAGATCCCCTCCCCCATCATTCAATGCTTTACTTTGCAGCTGACTTAGACTCCTGGTTGTTTAAAGTGCACATGATAATGAAAAAACACTGCCCAGATTGATTTAGACCAGGGGTGTCAAACTCGATTTCATTGAGGGCTGCATCAGGGTTGTTTGACCTTGGGGGGTTGGAGTGGGCGTGGCCAGGGTGGGCATGGCCAGCTCAATGTCACTCGTGTTGGGGGCACCTGTGGTGGTCCGAGCGCTCTGCCAGAGAAAATGGGCTCCGAGCTCGGTTTTCGGCTGTGATGGCTTCCTGCAATCCTCTGCCAGCGAAAATGGAGCTTGGGAGGGGTGCATGCGGCCCTCCCGAGCTCCGTTTTTGCTGGCAGAAGCACTGCGGGCCAGTCCATCGCTGTTTCCAGGGTGGCCCTGCGGGCCAGATCTAAGAACCTCACAGGCCGGATCCGGCCCCCGGGCCTTGAGTTTGACACTCCTGATTTAGAGAATGAAGGACCTACAACTTTTGCTTTAAGAATATGTTGCATCCTTTGATTGGTATATTTAGCAGATAGTCCAGGTCGCCTCAAACAGATAACGAAGTTCAGCCTATAAAAAAATAAAATGGATTGAATACATTTCCCCCCCCCCCCCACCCCCCCCCCCCTCTCTCTCTCTCTCTCTCTCTCTCTCTCTCTCTCTCTCCCTCTCCCTCCCTCTCCCCCTCTCCCTCCCTCTCCCTCTCTTCCCCCCATGTGTATGTATGCATGTGTGTGTGTATGCATATGTGTTTATAGTATATCTGTACGTTCACTGAGCTTTCTTTCTCACTGTTTTCATACTAATTTCTATTTGGCAAAGGCCAAATAAACATCTTAGGAAGTAGTAACATTTAGAATAGTAACATCTGAGCCACTTTAAGACTTAAATGAGGTTGCTAGGGAGGAAAGATAAAATCTCTGCCCTTCAATAGCCTGCCCAGACTTATCGGTATAATAGCCACTGATGATATTTTAGGTGGTTTTGTTTTGGCATGGGATAAAGAGCTTTACAATCAGCCGGTCTAGTACGAAAAGCTGAATTCTTAAAAAAATAAATGTTTTTACTATAGGAGAAGGAAGCAACAACTAATCCCACAAAGACATTCAAAGTTAATTTCACATATATTGTACATGCAATGTTATATAGTTACATTATCAATATCTAAATAATTTCACTTACTTGAAAATAGGTAAATTAAGCATATAACATGATGCAGACATTCTAAATACCTGACTAATTCTCAATTCAAATGGAATTCTTTTTGGTAAATTACTGTTCAAGTATAGAAAGAGGAAAATTATTCAGATAATTGCATAACTGATAAATAATAGGTGTCCATCCAGCTTTGTACTATAACCTTTTATGTTATGAAAGCATACAATAACTACTTTGTTGACTTCCTATTCATTTACCATTTGCATATATTTTTAAAACTTTACAAAACCCAATGAATTGTCCAGAACAAAATATATTCATGAGTGAATTTGTCCACAGGATTTGTCCACTAGAGCTCATTACCATATTTTGAGCATCACATCTCAACCTTGGATAATGCCTACATCCTTCCTAACAATGTGTGTAGATGTTCAACAGACATTAAATACCTTTTTTCTTGAATTAATTATAATTTTAGATCTCTGCCAAAAAAGACGTGGCTGCCAAAATATGTGCCTATTGTGCACGTTCCAACTTCATATTCCATGTTTCCCCATCCTTGTGAAATCCATGCCTTAGCAGAAGAGGCTGAATTCCTGGAAGACAATTTTAAGCATGAGACCAAGAACTATAATGAGTCTCTAGTTCAGAAGCTAGGCAATTTCTTGCTCCTGTGCTACTTGGCCCTTGCAAAACAGCCTATTATCTGTATAGTATGTGTACAGACTATTGTATGTATGTACACATATACACATACAATATGTATACTGTATGCATACGTGCTATCTATACATACTATGAATTCTGTAGGGTAGTCCTGGACACTTATATTTTGATTTCAGACAAGGCACTAACACATCCATTCCAGAAGTTCTAATTCAACAAGAGGTTTTATATGATTTCTTTTGGATATAGTAGCCCACAACTTCTAGCATCTCTGCTGTTAAGTAAAGGAAATCAGACTAATGGAATATATAGTCATAAGGGTCGCATCAGGAAGCTAATTCTGAATAGTGTTGCTCTGCACAGTGTCAAATGGGAGCTATTGCTCTCACCTCTGATTGGTGAATTTATCATAGCTGTTATGGGAAAAGGAAGCTGGATTAATAGAGATTTAGTTTGAGGCAGCAAATCTTTATGGTGTTAAATTGTTAAGGGAGAGAAGTGTAATGGAGTAAGGTAGAGGAGCCCAATAATAAGATTTGGCATAGGTGTTATGAGATAAACATAATTGAGCCAAAACATGTGAAATTACATTATGGAAGTTAAAGGGGGAAACTTTTGACAAGAGAAAAAGAGACAGAGAAAGATGAAACTTTTCTTTTTTGGGGGCGGGGGGGGCGGGGAAGGTGGATGATTTTACTTTCGATTGTCTTTGCCTACAGGTTTAACAGGGTTTTTTTTTTTAATGCAAAGAATTAAACAGATTTAATTCTTTGCATAAAAATGTACATATCAGGAAAAACAATGTGAAGAAGGCATATAACTCAGCTCAACATTGTATACAATATATCTGGGATTCTTATTTTTAATTGAGAAAAAATGACTATAAACATGAAAATGCATCTGGTATATACTATGAAAAATGATTTTATACCATAGTGTATTTGTGAGTTTCTGTACTGTACTGTATAATTGTATTAGCGAAACTGGGGATTTGTGTGTATGTACACTACTTACTTAATAAATTTTATTTTTAAAATTATGCTAGTAATTTTGTATGTATTTAAAATTTATTTAAAACATAGCCTAGTTGTTTTTAATCTTTTGAACACTCTTTGGATAGAAGTGCAAAAATTAAAATATGAATAATGATGATAAAGATAACAATGTATTGTATAGGGATATACTGTATATTTAATTATGGCTTAACTATATCATATGGTAATGATAATTAACTAATAGTCTAGGTTAGGGTTTTTCCAGTAATAATGGCTTTCATGATACAACTAAAAAGTTCATAGTTGAGTTGGGGGTTTGATAATATTTCTCTGTTTATAATCCATCTATATAGCCACTGTTACATACCAACTTTTTCTGAACAATATTTCTTACAGATTTCAGGAGGCTTTAGATTAGTCCAATGATGAGGAAAGTAGTGAAGTTATAAATCTCAAATCTACTATTAACTAGGAATGATATAGTATACGTAGCTTAGGTTGGATCCAAACTTAAAAAAAATTCTTTGTGGATCTGATTTACAAAGAAATATTTCATGAAAACAGAAACTGCACTTTGCAAATGATGAAAGGGAAACCAACAATTCTAAGTTACCTAAATTATCCATAGTTAGATAGACAAGACAATAGATAAGCAAATTAGCTAAAAGACTGATAGAGAGTGGGAGATGCTCTTTAACATGCCAATTATTAACTCAATATATTGTTACGGCTTCCAAGCTATTAAGGTCTTCTGTGTCAATGTGTACTTGGGGACTGTTTAATATGCAGATGGATGACATGACAGGCTGCAACTACTATTGTCTATCATGTCAGTTCAAATATGTCCGTACATATGTCGTACTCTTGTCATATGTTGTGCATGCATAACTTTTTAGGAAATAACAAAGTGCCAACATTTATGGATTTATTTTCTTCCCAGATGAGTTCTTTTCAAAGCTCTTGAATGCTTAGTGGAACTAAAAAGTAATTCTAGGCTTCTGATGAATGTTCTGAAATAACAGTAAATTTATACCTGTATGTACAGAAGAAACCAAAACATTAGGTTGGAAGACTATATAGGATTGATTTATCTGAAAAGTATTAACACTTTTTTTTTCACCTACAGACTTATCTAGCAGTAATTAAATAAGCCTATGTACCTAAGAAACCTGCTAATACGAAATTAAAAACATAATTTTTGAAAAATACAAAATGGGATACCTCTGATCATTTATGGGGTTGTGATATCAGCTATTTTTCTCTAAAATACTAAAATAAGCAAATTGAGGAGAAAACTTAATTCATTGCTTTGCTGTTTATTAAAACAGGCAGAATTCTTCCAGTTGGTATACCAAATATGGAGTACCTCGAGTGAAGAAAATCAGTGTTAATTGTAAGAAAAGTATTTTTTATTTTTAAAAAATGGATGCTTCTAATCTAAGCGGTTTAGGTTCTTTCATCATACTTTTCTTCATAACATATTGCATCTGCATCTAGCTACTTTCTTATTTCCCTCCCATCTTTTCTTCCAATCCTTTTCTAACTATGAAGAATGAAAATGGATAGGAGAATTTCAAAAGATCACTTTATCAAAAAGTGCAAAATTCAACCTCACACACTATTATTGTTCTTCTCCAATTTTTCTTTTATCTACTGAGAATTTATGCAATGAATGTGATGGGAATCTACTGGACCTACATTAGATTGATTTGCTTTGAAGAGAACTATCTTTCTTTCACTTTCTTTCACTCTTAACCAATCTGAATTCTTAGGAAAATAGAGGCAGAGTGATTCCCCCTCCCTCCCATTTCAGAGTGATCATGGTGTTTCTGTCACAATGAAGCCTGGATATTTTAATGTTTTCGTATCTTTTTATAGGAACTAAATTTCCTGGGCCCATTATTGTGTCCTTTCTATCTCTATCATGCAGATTACAGCACAAGACCAGGTCTTTTGGGGTCCTTGGTTCTTCAATTTAAGAACATCTTTTACCCCTCTAAAGGCTTTGTTATCTATTTTTATTTGTTTTGCAGCTACAGTGTAATTGTTAAAAACAGGATTAGGGCTAGGTTGTTTTGCCTTGTATTTTTGTTATTCACAATTCTTTTTGGACCCTTCTTTTAACTGGAAATGGATTATTTATTGAACAATTGCTATTAAAGGTGATCCTATGAGGTGCCTTGAGGAATAGTAATGGGAAAAATGAGACAAAACGACATATGTACAAACACACACACACTAATGGTTCAGTGAATAAATGAACAGATAAATACACTGAATAAAAAAGCACCATTAATGGTGAAAAGTGTGCTCTGCACCTTCTACTTTCTTACTACATTAGATGTTCACAGAATTTCAGATGCACCGTAAAAAGGTGTACATTCATATACTATCACCAATAATAAGGAAATATTTGCATAAACTGGTATTAATCCTTCCTGCTCCCTCCCAGTTTTATTTGACCCAGTTCAAAAAAAGACAATAGTAATAATTTAGTAAAAACAGGAAATGATTTAGAAAAGAGTCACATGATAAGGTTTTATTGCTTCAAAACAAGAATCACATATGTTTATTAGACAAAAAAAAAAGGAAAGAAAATATTTAAGGACATCACATTGTTGGTTTTACTCTAAAAGCAGTCTAATTGATCTCAAAAAGGCAGGACCCCATCTAGTGACTTCAAGCTTGTAGAATTATCCAACCATTGTGCAAAAAATAGAAATAATAAGTAAAGACTATGTGGTTATGTGATTCTATAAGAAGAGGTAAGTTACTATGGGGAACAGGACAAAAATCATTAGGTTTAAATTGCTAAAAACATTTATATGAAATATTTCAGGTGGGATAAAGCATTTTCTTATAAAGTGTTTTGAGGGTTTTTCTGAGAAAGCATTTGTTGAATTTGCAGTTTTTGAGTCATCTTACTAATACTCTAGATCATTTATTAGGAACAATAATGGAACTAGATCAGGGGTGGGTTCTAACTTACCTTGCTGCTGGTTTGCTTCCTCCCACCCCGCGTGGGCGCACCGCGTGGGCGTGTGTGCACTTTGCGTGCGCGCGAATGCACAGTGCCAAAAAATAACCCCCCCCCAAAAGCTCAAAACAAGATGGCTACGCATGCTCAGTGCTGGAAACTCAGCTTCTGCGCATGCGCAGAAGAAAACCCCCCCCCATTTAAAAAAAAATCCAAAAAAAAAAAAGATGGCGCCCACGGACCGGCACCGACTGAACCGGCTCCGTGACGTCACCATGATGTCACCAGCGGGTCGCTACTGGTTCAGGCGAACCGGTCCGAACCGGGAGGAACCCACCTCTGAATTAGATGCAGTATTTCTAAATTCTCATTCTAGATGTTACATGTTTCTTCAGCTATTTCTGTATGCTTCCAGTGCTTTCAGTATATGAAGATGATTTAAGTGTAACTCAGGGATTTTTTTTTTAAAGTTAACTTAGAAAAATGGGACAAACAATCTTGATAAAATAATATAAGATATATGAGGATTAGATTGGATGGAATAATGATTTGTGGAATCCTTTCCAATTGGCAAATTCTATGTTTTAGGAAAGGTAAATACAAGATTCAGTCTATAGGGTTTTGGCAAAAGCATAAATTCTATCCACAGTTGTTTCCTGCCTGTTTTTGCTCATGTGAATTATTTTGAAGTGTCTCTCTAGAAGCAGATTTTCAAGAATGTTTAGATCAGTGCCAAACTACCTAGGTGGTGATATGTTGTACAGCTTTGGCATTTATTTGATGAAACAGATAAATGCCATCACCAGGGATAAGTGTAAATGGTAAATGGTTATTGCTCTTACAACCATTTATAAAGCAGTTTAATTGTATGCCTTTACTGTTCTAACTGTGCATGATGCATCTGTGAATCCTTAGGAAGTTGGATCAGACATAAATATATGAATAGTCTTCCATGAATTTCAAGGAATAGTGAAAGCTTTGATTTCCAAGCCCATATCTAATCTTTATCTTAGCTTAAATCCAGGAGACTTTGTGGGTCAACATGATAGATAAAGGGATTTTTTTAATTAAAAAAAGACTAATACATTGTAGGATCCTTGTACGCATGCAATTGGTTCAGGGGTGGGTTCTAACTTACCTCGCTGCCAGTTTGCTTCCTCCCGCGCCGCGTGGCCGCGCCTCGTGGGTGCGCACATGCGCAGTGCCAAAAAAATCCCAAAAAATCCCCCCCCCCCAAAAAAGGCCAAAAACAAGATGGCGACGCATGCGCAGTGCCGGAAACTCGCATGCGCAGAAGAAAAAAAAAACCGGGGAAAACGGCTTCTGCGCAGGCGCAGAAGAAAAAAAAATTCAAAAAAAAATAATTCAAAAAAAATTAAAAAAAAGTTGGCGGCGCCCACGGACCGGCACTGACTGAACCGGATCCGTGATGTCACTGTGACGTCACCAGCGGGTCGCTACCAGTTCAGGCCCACCTCTGAATTGGATGTAATTATTTGTATAGAGGGTGGAACACATTTAGGTTCATGGTTTATACAAAAGGATGGACCATCCTGTCAGAAGGATGGAAAAAGGATTTGGTGCAACATTTACGGCAATTTTTTACATATGAGGAACATCTATTGACATAAATGGAATGCAATGCGATTTTCAAATTGGGTATGGGCTAAGTCATTTTTTTGCAGTATTTGCTACATATGATAATAATACTTGCATTACTTTTTCACTGAAAAAAGTAACAAAAATAAGAATTGTGATACAGTTAAATTTAGCAGCAGGGCAGGACGAACACAATTATATTATGTATTTAATCATGTTGTGAAATAACATTTTGTTTTGAAATATAGCTTCAATCTCATTAACACTTTCCTAAAACATGAAGTTCTTGGGGAAAAACATATTTTAACTGTAAATATAAAATTAAATCATATTTAAAATGTCTTTTTGTTGCCCCACATCTAAATTAAGAATAATATAGCAAAATTTATTTGGCTCCGTAGATACCCAAATGAATCTGATTTAATATCTAATGAGATCTAGTCCATATACCTTTTTTTTTTTAAAAAAAAACCCCATCCTCTGGGCACTGAAATAATGAAAGCAAAAATCAGCCTAAAGCATTGGACAGATTTTTAATAATTTATTTCTGTGCTTCATCTCCAGGGAATAGTTGCCAAAGACTTTTCATTTTGTGTTCAATGCTTGCATTAGAAGCTTACAAAAGATACACATCCAATTCATACACATACAACATGGCACACAAAGAACATCTTTTTGTTAAATGCGTATGCATACATTTAGATTTAGAGTGGACATAGAAAAAATAGTTGGTACTGTAAATATTTTGCTCAAATAGATATTTTGTGGAGGTGATTAATATGTCTGGATAGTAATCTGTATCTTTGGAACAAGGGAATTTCAGGTTGAGCCTACCAATTCCATTGGCAGGCCTTTATAGCCCTGTAACATTGCCCAAAGGTTAGAGTCATTAGCTAGTCATCTGATCATGAACATTTAATTTATGCATTCCATTGGTGACAGGAGAAATAATAAATCTCTTGCTGAAGCCACTAAGATCAATACTTCCTGGAAGAAGCCACCTTAAAAAAATCAGATAAGAAACAGACGTAATAGACTATGTTTTAACCAGGCCACTCAAGTGCACTCAAGAAACAGAAAAAGGATAATCAGATTTATTTAAACAAAATTGATAACATAAGAATCTTCTGGATTAGACCCTATCCTTCTGAATACATTTTTCTATTCCCGCTGTGGCAATTTGATTTTTATGGGAAGCCTACAAATGGTATGAATGCAGCTATCGCCTTTGGTATTAGGTCATGTACACCATTATAAATAATAGCTATTTCCTCCAGGAATTTATCTAATCCCATTTTTGTTTATTTTTATTTACTTATTCAGATTGTATACTTCCACAAGGTTATGTGGCTTGCATCCCACTGCAGTACAATAGTAACTAATTATAAGCAAAATAATTTAAAAAACAAATTAATCACGAAAAAACCCACTACAGTAAAAAAACAACAACAATCCCATATAACCAACTACAGGCTGACTCAACCACAGCATTACATTTATTATTCCTGCAAGTTCTTTGGAAGATGGGTGCTTCAAACATCTTTCTGAATATTAATAGGAAGGGAGGCTTTTTAAAGCAATCCACATTAGCTGTCATTGATTTCTACATTTTATGGTACCAGTGCCATAACATTTCACTTTCTATTGTCTTGAATTTTCATTTTCCAGCATATGTTTTTCTTAGCCTACCATATAACAGGAAAAATTCTCCTGCCCCACATTTTCCCCACCTTGCATAAATTTATAAACTCTTGTCATGTTTTTCTTTCTCGCTATTTTTTGAAAATTAAAAAGTTTCAAACATTTTAATACTTTTGGAGTGTTTTCTAGCATCCTGATCATTTGGGTTACTTTAATGTACTTTTTGTTTTTTGTTTGTTTGTTTTTGTGAGGCACTGACTGAAAGATTCTACCACAACCCAGTTGTGGTCAAACCATTGATATGTATAAAGCTTTAAAATATTGGCAATGCAATTTTTGATTCCTAATGATGCCCAATGTGGAATTTGCTGCCTTGTTGGTAGCTACATAAAAACCTGACTTAAAAAAAAAATCAAGCCATGAACTATAATCACCCAATATTTGTCCTGGTTATTCACAAACAACTGAAACACTATTAGCATATATTGTTCTAATATGCTTTAATTTACTCCATGACTGAATTGCGTTTGCCATTTTAATGTCCATTGCTTCAGCTACCTTGTTACAATCTCCCTTTTAGTTTTATAAGTCTGAATGATTTGGAGTCATCAGGCATCATTGATTTAGTTAAAATAGCACGAAGCCCCTTGAACAGTCTGATTGCTTTCCTTTTCATTGTAGGAACTATCCTTTAGATCTTTCTCCCTGTTTTCTTATCTTTTAATTACAGGTTATCCTTGATTTATGACTTACATTTGGGACTGGAATTTCTGTGGTAATTTGGTGTGGTTGTAAAACGAATCATCACATAACCAGATCCAATTTTAAAGCCATTTTACCCTGGTTGTCAAGCTAAGCAACATGGTTGTTAAATGAATCATGTGGTTGTTAAGCGAATTCCGCTTCCCCAGTTGATATTTTTTGTTGGAAACTGGCTGGAAGATAGCAAATCACGATCACATGACTGTAGGATGTTGCAATCGGTTGTTAATGCGAGCTGGTTGCCAAGCACCCAAATTGCGATCACATGACCACGAGGATGATTTGACAGCCACGAGTGCAAGGGCAGCTTGTCAATCACTTTTTCCAAAGCCATCATAACTTTGAGCCATTGTTAAATGAACAGTTGTAAGTTGAGGGCTACCTGTAATTATTTATGGCACAAGCCCTGTACACATGCCTATGAAAATTGAAGAATCTTGAAATTAGATTTATTTTTCAGCAACTATGTTGCATGTTTTTCTTTTGCCTTCAAGTGTGCAGTAAGCAGTTTTTTAAAAGGTATTTGTAAGGTTTCAAAAGTTATGGTAGGATTGTTTCACTCACATGGATTCCTAACCAAAATTGTCAGTTCCTGGGTTTATTCTTCTTTTACAGTCCAGATGTTCCATTAGCATTAAGTTCTAAATTTTGATAAGACAGTGAAAGTCCTAGTGTTTATTATGTATTCTTAATGCCAGATAACAGACTTTGGTAGATTATTATTTTAGTTATAGCTTGTGTTAGATGCTGCATTTTTGTAGAAATACAGTGGAGGGTATTGGTCAAGTGAGACCAGGAGATTTGCATTTGGTAAATATTGGGAATTCATGCTATTGCTTTAGAGAACATAGCCTATGGATACTTCTGTATTCTTTTCCCCAGTACCTCAAAGAAGATTGAAAATGATCCGCAATCTTCATTTAGGCCAGGGGTGTCAAACTCGCAGCATCACCGGCGGTATTGCAACTTCCTCCCCTTTACTAAACCAGGCATGGGCGTGGCCAGCGCGTGATGCAGGCCGGGAGTTTGACACCCCTGATTTAGGCCAATCTAAATTAGTTAGGAAGAAGGAGCAAAATTTACAGTCTTGCCTTGACTTGCTTTACATACGGTCCATATGAATGAAGAATACACTAACTGCTTTTAAATACACATAGACCCTACCAATATCTTTACATGAACATTTCCTTAGCTATATGCAAAGAAGAAGAAGAAGAAAAAAAAATGGAAGGCAGCTAGCTAGCCATCCATCCATCCATCCATCCATCCTGTAGTTTCTATGAGGTATCAGGCCACCTTTTTCCTTGAATGACTTGGCTGCAACCCAGGATCAGGAGTTCTGGTGAGGCAGAATTCTTGCAAGTGTGAAATGGATCTTTTACAATTTCCAAAGAGCATCAGCATTTCTGTAAGTGAATGAATTAACATGCTAGTTTTATTGGGGATTCAAATATACTGTAAGTGACCTAGAAATTGCCTCACGTCTTGAATATACTTCATGTTGTGGAATTAATGGACCTGAACAACTTTTGAACAGGTCAAGAGGCCTTCTGTGGAAGTGCCATGTGTACTGAGAATCAACCTTCTTCCTTCCCTCTCAGTATGAAGTGGATTTGGTCAGACTGGTATGTATGTTGGTATAGAAAAATATGTGTTTAATAATTTTTCTGGGCCTGGCATACATTTTCTAAACAGTATTCTGCGCCTTTGCTGATTTTCTTCTGTTGGGAAAGGATTAATAGCACGGTGATGCTGTAAACAGTATAGTAGAAACTATAACATTCTTTATCCAAACTCAAAGTTCAAATTGCATTTTATTTATTTATTTATTTATTGCAAATGAAAGATCTAATCCTATAAATATGTGTGCTGTATTGCTTCAGACTACAAGTGAGTAATTATCTTAAAAGACATATTTCTAGAAAACTAGCATGTAGGGAATAAAATTAAACTTTTATTTTTGTATAGATGTATATATTTATTTAGTTCCTAGCTATCGTTCACACTAGTCTAGTCATAGATTTAACACTGCATTAAGATTTATGTCATTATTTCAGATCAGCCAATTTTGATTGAGATGAGATGAACATACCTGAGTTTTATATATCAAGCCTTTTGAAATTTAATATTCTTTTTTGGAGGGAGAGGGTTAAGATTTTAAAATTCCAAAATTTAAAAATCTAAGAGTATTGAATTTCAGCAAACAGATAGTCAATACTGTTTTACTTATAATCCACTATAAATGAGTTTCTGAAAGCCTCTCTAATAATCCATCTGCAGTATGACAATTTAAAAAATCAAGTTTGAAACAAACACAGACTGCCTTAACTTTTCAAATCTCTTTAACTACAGTAGGTTGGGGTAGTAAAGCATCTACTATTTATAGTATTTCTAGTATCAAACAAAAAGAAAACTATGCAAAGGATCTGTTTTAGGCTCTGTTTCTACACGTGGAATTATGCCATAGCAACATTCAACTTTTAAAGTTCATTACTAAATTTGACAGTCTATATGTTATCTGCATGTTGTCTTAATAGGGTTCACTAGTTACACATTCTCATTCTTTTATTGATTCTAATTGTGTTTAACCCAATGTTTTAAAAGTTTAATATGGAGATGTTTTGACTAGAAATTGGACATACAATGTTGCATAGTACTCTATGAAAATAATTTCATAATGGTGTATTGGAGGCTTATTGACTGTCTACTCTTATTTCATTGCTTAAAAAAAGCAATAGTCATTATTTTGTTATTTATTTTTCTATATTTTTTCAAACTTGCATTTGTATTGATGTTCTATTTTTTTTTTTTTTGGAAAATTGTAATAGCTGCTTTGTAAGAATAAATAAAAGAAAAAGTGAAACAAGGAGTTTAACTGAAATTCCAATTTGTCTAACATTTTATTTTAGCTTTTGTGAAAAGATAAAATAGGTCACAACTATTTTGATAATGTCAGTGTCAGACTAAAGATTTGTCAAAGAACCATAATGATAACCAATACTCTACCTTGCTAGTGTCTGTTCTGTCAATGACATATACCTTACCAGTCTTTTTTAAAATACTATTGTCCATACACAGAATTTAAGGATAAATACTTGTGTCCATAAATTTTTAGAATTGTAAGACCACTAGCTAGTCCAGCTAGTCCAATCAGGTGCTTCCAGACTAGCTGAAACTAGTTCAAGTCTCCGACATTTATATTCATCAGATCCCTTTCTAAATTGGACATTTCAGGGATAGAATTTAAAATATTTTGCACATTATTGATTATGGTTTCTTTGTCTATTTACAAATATCAGTTACAGTTTTACCCCAATAGAGCATAAAATAAAGACTTGCTAACACATAGTCCTGTTTTTCACTAAGAAAGACAAGGATCAATGTTCAAGAAATGAGGAAAGTTTTCTGTAAGCCTGTTCTAATAAGTTGTAAACTTTGGTGGTCAATATAAACCTGAAACAAAAAAATCCTTCCTTAGGAGAGATGAATAGATGTTCTTTAGTTTGTTGTTGTTAGTTGCAAAGTCGTGTCCAACCCATCGCGACCCCATGGACAACATTCCTCCAGGCCTTCCTGTCCTCTACCATCCTCTGGAGTCCATTTAAGCTCATGCCTACTGCTTCAGTGACTCCATCCAGCCACCTCATTCTCTGTCGATCCCTTCTTCTTTTGCCCTCAATCTTTCCCAGCATTAGGCTCTTCTCCAGTAAGTCCTTCCTTCTCATTAGGTGGCCAAAGTATTTGAGTTTCATCTTCAGGATCTGGCCTTCTAAAGAGCAGTCAGGGTTGATCTCCTCTAGGACTGACCGGTTTGATCGCCTTGCAGTCCAAGGGACTTGCAGGAGTCTTCTCTAGCACCATAGTTCAAAGGCCTCAATTCTTTGGCGCTCAGCCCTCCTTATGGTCCAACTTTCACAGCCATACATTGCAACTGGGAAAACCATAGCCTTGACTATATGCACTTTTGTTGGCAGGGTGATGTCTCTGCTTTTTAGTATGCTGTTCTTTAGTTACTATCTCTAATTTCTATGGTTGGCTATTCTAAGCCTATCGTTTGTCAGGCTAAATGTTATATAAAAATATTAGCATAGAAGACAAAACACTTTCAGTGAATAAAAACAAATTTATAGTTGCTTTTCTTGTTTTTTTGGAACCGTTACATATTTTTGTTTTGGTAGCTTTTTAGAAGTTGAAAGAAAAACCTAGACTGGCTTCTTCATAACTAAAATTCAGGAAAAAATGTTTTCTTTGAAGATATAATAGATGAGGGCTTTTAAAAAAATGCTTCAGTAATACAGTAAAAAAAAGTTGTTATATTTTATACTGCATCATTCATTGAGCAATTAAGTTACTGATAAGCTTTTTACATTATTTACCATGATGGAAAGATATGTTTACTCAACCTGAGTGCAAATCAACATGAGGAGGCAGAGGTTCAGGGTAAATTTGACTAATGATGTTGTGTTTTCATCCTTGGAAGGAAGGGGGTGGGAAAATGCTTCCTGCTTTTGATGCTATTTTGTCTCTGCTGGAAGAGATCCGAAATGATCCAAGCTGTCATGTGAGAACTCAGTGAAGCTGAGATCCCCTTTGATTGCATCTGAATGTCTCTCTCAGTTAGCTATTGCTTCCTAAACAGAAATACAGCCTCACTTCAGGATGTTCAGTTTTCATAGATGAACTTTCTCACTTTTAAATGGTTAAGGAAAATATAGTGGAAAAGGCATCCCTTGATAAACATGGTAATGAGGCTTCACTGGAAATAAAATCCATTTCAGATTGACACTTGAACTGCAAAATTGATAGTTTTGCCAATAATAATCAGATTTTTATTCAAAGCTGTTAATTAAGTACAATTTTCTTGCAGGCTATACATTTTTTTAAAAAAAATATCTTGTAGACATTGGAACTGCAAAAGTCCAGCATTCTTAAGTTATACAACAACAGTTTCCTTGGCCCTTGTTTTTTAAAATAATATTCTGTATTATTTTCTTTAGCAGAAAACTCTTCAGTGCACTAAGGCAGCTTTCTTTGCAGAGATGTTTTATATTGCAGATAAATGAGTTGAATTAACCTTCATACTATAACAGTCTGTAAATCTCCAAATATGTATCAGTAAGAACAGGTAGTCCTCCACTTACAACCACAATTGACCTCAAATTTCTGTTGCTAAGTGAGACATTTTTAAGTGAGCTTTGCCCCATTTTATGACCTTTCTTGCCACAGTTGTTAAATGAGTCACTGTGGTTGTTAAGTGAATCTGGTTTCCCCATTGATTTTGCTTGTCAGAAGGTCGCAGAAGGTGATCACATGATCCCAGGACACTGCCTTTGCTCAACTTTAGGTTGTGCACAGTTTCAGCCTTTGCTTTCAATCACTTATGGACTATTGCAATGCGCTCTAGGTAGGGCTACCCTTGAAGAGTATTCAGAAGCTATATCTGGTGCAGAATGTGGCACTGTGAGCAGTTTTAAGCATCTCTCAGGTCGCTCATGTAACCACCTCTGCTACCCCAAGCTGTAGTAGGTGTCATTTTGCTTCCAATTCAAGATCTTTGTTATCAGGTTTAAAACACTTCATGGCATGGGACCAGGATATCTGAGGAACCATCTCACCCCAATGACACTGACCAGTTCCTCTTGGTCAGGCAGGTAGAGTATGTTTCAGATCCTCTCAGTTAAAAAGTTTGATTGGTGGAAAATGTCAACTTGCAAAGCTTTCAAGTTGCCATAAGCAGGAGGGGGGGAGAACTGATGGAGTTGCTTGGTTGTCCTAACTGAAACTACGTTCCACAAATGCCTTTCTTGCTGATTGTGTCCTAGGTTACCGGAGTCAGCAGGAGGGGTGTGGGTTTCACAGCCCACCAACGTGGTTCATTGGAAAATGTGATTTATGACATGCCCAGGGAGGAAGGGGGAGACAGGGTCATGGGGGCCCGTAAACTACGTGAGGTCAGTTCTGACTGCATCGGAGTATTGCCGGAATGTTGTTCCTAATAAATGATTGTATTTTTTTTGAAGCTTGGCTCGTGCCTCATGAATTAATTAGGGCATCTTTTGGAAACTTCACAGAAGCCTTCTCTGTTGCTGCCCCAACCCTTTGTAACATCTTACCCTCAGAGGTAAGGTAGGCTCCTCCTCATTTGGCCTTCTGAAAGAGTGTTAAGATCTGACTGCCAATTGGAATGGGAATCAGAGAGTGATATAGGACCTGAGAGGGGTGATGATGTGAGGATAACCCACCTTGCCTTTTTAATTTGTAATATTTTGGTTCTTAATTCTGTTTTTAATCTTTGTTTTTTTAATTTATGCTTTTATATCACTTTTTATGTTTTTATCGTACACTGCCCAGAGTTACTGGGATTGGAGGTGTAGAAATATATAGAAACTTATAAGTAAATAAATAAACAGAATAAGCCTGATGGGAAAATTTTATTTTTATGGTCCCAGACAATATATTTTTATGTACCTTTAGGTGCTCTGGAAGAGACGGATATATACAATGTGATATGAATGAACAGTATAATATAAAACAATGTCACTTTGTACGTAGATACTCTTGAAGTATTATACTCTCATATTATCATTAATATCTTAATGACATTATTTCTTAATCCACTCTTACCAGAGTGGAAATCTGAAAATTCAACTGATAGTATAGAAAAAAAATATATCAGAGATCACCTACAATCAATTTTTGCTAAGTATAAGCTAAGGATCTGTTTGTGTCTGGATTTTGTGTTTTTTTAGGCTTAAGGTGGTGAAATTCCAATGGGACAGGTGTAACATGCTCCTTTGGGGGGGAAACATATTCCCTGAAGCCCACAAGGTATTGCAAACTACAACTCATAGTAAATTGTACCCATAGACTTGCACTGTATCTATTTGAAGGGATGATTCTCTTGTTACCCTTCATAGCAAGCTTCATGTACTTCAATAAAATATATTTGCACAGTTAGATGTGAAGTGTGTTTGTTGTGCTTAGTGTGTGCCAGCATTATCAGGTTGACTCCTTCCAAACTGTTGCTTTTGAAGACCAGAGACGTATTGTTCCACTGCCTCTTGGATACAGCTATTTGCATTTCAATGGATGCAAATAACGTAGAGTTCCTTGAGCTTCCTTTGGACTATTTGCCTCACTTTGACACCTGAAAACAAATTGTGGGTGCTTTTGCAAAATAATAATAATAAGAAGATTGCACAGACTGACCAGAAACAGCAACATGACGAAGTAGCAAGAATGATGCATTCGAATATCTGCAAGAAATGCCATTTGCCAGCAAGCAAGAACTGGTACGATCACAAAATAGACAAAGCAATAGAAAGTGCTCTTGGACTTTAGAATTCAAATACACAAGCACCTGCCATATAACTTCTCTGACTTAACAATTGCAGATAATTGCAGACAAGAAAGACAACTTGTAGATAAGAAAGACAACTGTACAGTGGACGTTGCAGTAACAACAGAAGAGAAGAGAAAGAACTGGAGAAAATAACAAAATACAATACAAATACAAATACAAATAACAAAATACAATAACCTGCAAATAGAAGTAGTATAGAATGACTGTGGCAAAGAAAGTAAAGATAGTACCAATAGTAATAAATGGCTTGGGTGTAATCCAAAAACATCTGGAGCACCACTTGAACACCATTGACAAAATCACCATCAGTCAATTGCAAAAAGCAGCTATACTTGGAACAGTTTACATCCTGCAATGATACCTTTAACCCCATCAAATAACATCTGCCTAGTCCCAAGTCTTTGAGAAGGAGTAGATAGGTGGATAAAATGACATAACATCTGGCCGACTGTGCAATGAAACATAATAAAATAGAATTGCTGCTCAGCACTGACTGTATATACAGCCGAGACATTGCAATGGAGTCTGAAATGGACTCCACCCTCACTATCAACAGGAGAAAAATAGTCAAAACTGAAAGAAATAAAATGACCTATGGAAACAACATCAGGAATCTGGATGAAGACAATCACTACAAATACCTAGGCATCCTTCAAGCTGACAACATCAAGCATAATGAAGTCAAGAAGAAGGTTATAAGTGAATGCACCATAAGAGTGAATAAGATCTAAAGGTTCAAAATCAGTGGAGGAAATGCCATCGAGGCAATTAACACTTGGACTGTTCCAGTCATTAGATAAACTGCTGGGAATGGTGGACTAGACTCAAGCAGAACTAAAAACCCTGGATAGGAAGACCAGAAAAATAATGACAATGACTCATGCCCTGCATCCACGAAGCAAGGTTGACAGACTCTACTTATAAAAGAAAATGGGCGGGCATGGAATGTTGCAAGAACACCAGACAATTGAAGAAGGAAAAAAGGGCATTTGAAGAATATGGGAAGATGCACTGAAGCTGCTACACCCTGAATACCAGTAGATCAAACTGGACTACTGTACAAGAAAGACAAAATGAAGAATAGGAAAGAGACATGGCAAGGCAAAGTATTACATAGGCAGGTCCATAAAAAAATTACAGGCATAGCAGATAACAACAAGACCTGGCAATGGTTAAGAGCAGGAAAGAAATTAACAGAGGGGCTAATTCTGGCTTTACAAGGTCAAGTCTTAAGAATGAGTGCATACAAAGCCAGAATTGAGAAGACAGCAACAGAAAGCAAATTCTACCTCTAAAGAAGTTGAAGAATCAGTAAACCACCTAGTTAACTCTATAAAGAGATCTCACAAACTGACTGCTGGTGGGATTACAAAGAGACGAGAAAGAACTGGAGAAAATCAGAAATACAAAGACCTGCAAATAGAAGTAGAACGACTATGGCATAAGAAAGCAAAGAAACAATACCAATAATGAATAGGCACCTTGGGTTCAAACCCAAAGCTTCTGGACCATTTTCTTGAACACCATCGGTATTGACAAAATCACCATCAGTCAATTGCAAAATACAATTTTACTTGGAATAGGTTACATCTTGCAACAAACATTTGGTTGCTCACCCAAATAGTTGCTTTGATTCATTAGAAGACTTGTCTCCTTCCTACCTCTTATCTTTATTATTCTTAGGCAGATGGGTGAACTCCGAAACAAAGCCTTTGCCGTCATCATTTTTATTTTTTAAGGAAACGGAGGAGGGATAAGTGGTTTGAGGTTAGATGAGGATATGAACCATCAGATGGGTGGTTTTCTGTATACGTGTAATCCTTGACTTACGACCATTCATTTAGTGGCTGTTCAAAGTTATAATGGCACTGAAAAAAATGACTTGTCACCAGTTCTCAAACTTATAACTGTTGCAGCATTTCTATAGTCACATGAATAAAATTAGGGCACTTGGCAACTGGCATGTATTTATGATGGTTGCTGTGTCCCAGGGTCATGTGATTGTTATGAGATTCAGTTAACAATCATGGTGATTCACTTAAAAACCTCAGCAAAAAGATCCTAAAATTGAGAAGGCTTTGCTTAGCCACAAAAGTTCCAATTGTGGGGATAAGTCAAGGATTACCTGTATTTTTCCTACCATTTACTGGTTGCCTGGATTTTTGCAGATCTGGAAGACCTATTTTCATTTATCTTGAATGAAGAATACACAAGTATATGTTTCATATGTGAGGAACAGCTTCAGTACACACATATATGCATGCAGCCTAAAACTATAGCTGTAGAAAGGAGGATGATAAATTGTAATCCTTTGTCCTCTGTCTGTCCTTATATTTGTAGCCTGAAGCCTAACAAGGCTGTTGTTTTTTGTAAGCAGAAATAATCAGACACAGAAATCCTCATTACATTTAGTGGTAACAGTGCTTAACAAGTCACATAGCAAAAGCAATATGGGAAAACAGACTGCAAACAGTAAAGTATTCTCTTTCAGCCCAGCTCTCCTTGCTGGCCTGTTGTGGGGAAAATAGGAGGAGGAAGGAGTATCATATTTGCTGCCATGAATTATTTATAAAAATAATAAAGGCGGGATACATACATACATACATACATACATACATACATACAAATGAATAAATTTTGGAATGAATATCAATGACCATGTATCATCTAAGATTTGGCTTACATACTTGTGAAGAGTATATAAGCTAAACTTTAAATCTTGTTAAACATTTAGATTCCCTGTGCTAATGTGCTTTATGAGATGCAAAAATAGAAACATAGAAAAAACTAAGGGTGCCTGCGGTGGAATTAGTAATAATTATTATCTGTCCGGATGAAGATTAAATTTGATTTCTACTTAAGCAATATTAAAACATTAAGAATGCGGAAAATATAGTTTCAGTTTAACTGGAAATGGATAATTTATTCTTAAATTGCACTATTATATGTATGATTCGTTCTTAAAAAGAGCTGTGCCTTCTGGGAAACTTAGGGCTGATTCCAACTATCTGTCTTAAGTGTAGCCAAGAAATGTTTGCGTGAAGCTAGATGCCGGAAGCCAGAAGGCCTTTCATAGGCACACTTATGTGATGAGTCGTCTCCTCATTGTCACAAAGCTGCATCATTCTTGGCGATGTCCTGAGTTTTTTTGGCATGTAGAATTAAGAGGAAATAATTGGCCAATCCTGAATTTTAGCCAAGAGTTTGAACTCCTACCTAACTTTTGTCTTCCTTCTTCACATTTAGCATTTCAATCTGGCAATATTTCGATATTTTTGACACCAGATTAAAATGTATTTCTGTTTATTTTAACATCCCAAAATTATTTTGGAAAGTTGTAGAGAAATACCTGTGTGAGCCACAAGGATCATTTTCATTCATAGCATGTCTGGTCACTAAATTACGAGAGGGTAATAGTGTTTGGAAATGACTAGTGTCCATGGTTCCATTTATCACCTGGTGATCCTCTATGACACCACTGACAAGTTACATAACCTCTGTGATTTATGCAATAGACTCTTAAGCATGTTAGGCAGAAGTAACTTTTGCTGTATTCAAAGTGTTTTCACCATGATAAGTGTATCTAAGATTATAGCTTAATCTGATAGGTGAACTGGATTCAATTATTTTGATATTAAATAATATTTTACTTACTGTTTTATTTTTAGGCTATTTCAATAGCCTAAATATGTTTTATTTTTAGGTGTTTCAAGGGTGGTATTTTTGCACATAAGCATTTGAAGAATTCCACAATTAAAATTAAAAATTAAAAAAGATCAGGTCGAGAACCATTTTTAATCCCTTGTATAGTAGACAAAAATCATGTGTTAGAAGCAAGCAGAGATAGGGATGAAACAATTGTAGCTACTCATAGCAAATGTGACAGAAAAGAAATCAGGCTTGCTACAGTATGTGAATGTACATGCCCACAATTTGTCCAGTTGCACAATGAAACAATATGATTCACTCACTGCCTTTAAGCATGAAAGCTAAAGTTGTATTAATTCCCAGCTGTGCATAATGCCGATTAGATACTCATTAAATTAACATTGATAGCCTGTCTTATGGGAACTTCATTGCTAGATTAGTGCTATTGCACTAAATTAAAAGGATAGGGAGCATCCTTACATTTTGAGAAAAATAGCTATGATTTTACACAGCAGTTTTTGTTGGTCCCAAAGTTGTGGTCTTCAGGCAACATGAGAGGGAACTGAATGCAATGAATTATCCCATGTAAATCCTTCTTTCAAACCCTGTGTGAATATGACAAATATCAATAAAAGTGTACAGAAAAGGGGGCAGTTCAGTCATTCTGTAAAGAAGCTTAAGAGAACATAGTTGCTCAATACGTCGCCATGGGAATTCAAGCAATGCCAGCAACACGATATGTATCAATATATGCAATTTAACATTCTTAATTAAGATGGGCACAAGTGGTGCATAACAAGGTTGCAAAATAAACCTTGAAAGTGAGAACCTTGACAGCTGTCAGTTATTGGCTTTGTAATACACTATGTTGTTCACAAAATCTAATTAGTTGAACTTGGCTCAGTGGAACTGAATCATAAGACCCATGTGCACTGTTGCTGCTTACCAAAATAATAAATTATAATTCTAAATTGCAACACACTCTAACTATGTAACTGTATTAGAATGCAGGATTATTTCTGCTTCTGTTCCCTTTACATATGCTTGATTTATGAATAATCATAACAGCACACAGTGAAAGATAGGATTATGATGAAATAAACACTGATTTTAATGGCAATTATGCTTCTATGTGTGTGAGTGAGCGCATAAAATACTTTATTTGCGAACCATTGTTTTAGCTTTGTCATATTTCACACAGTATTCTTGGGAATGAGGAAAAAGAAGACTCAGAATAAAAAAAAACCCATTGCTTTCTCATTTGGAACATAGTACCGTATAGCTATTGCAGCTGGATCATGACTTTCTAAAGTGAAAAACAAAATGATGTCTCCATTTCACTCCGTAGAACTGTCAGTTCAAATAACAATTGAATCCTATTTCAGTTTTGGTGATGGAAGAAGTATAGGATGCCCAGTGCAATTGAATGGCATTTACAGTTGAAGGAAGAACCAGTGAATTCAAGAGGAACAGATAAGAGGCTGCCATATCTGCTCTACTCATCCTATTTAGTGTCCTAAACCCAGCCCTGCATCTTCATTCAAATTTTAATAACAAATTGTGTCCAGGGGCTCACCTTTGTATCTGTTGAGCTGAAGGGAAAAATATGGCTCAGATGATGAGCATAGTAGAGATTCCATATTAAACATCTTGATATAAGATAATTTGTGACTTCCCATATAGCCTTCTGTCTGCATTAAATCTGCATTTATTCTGAATTCATACAGTTCTATTTGCGCTTCTGGGTTATTTGCATTGAGACAGGAAGAAAAACATGAACACGATAGCAAATCATCTTATTTTCTTTGTGATTGTTACCTTTTGTCTTGTTTTGGAAGGAAATGACAGATTGGTTTAACACCTCCTCCAGGATTGTAGTGGCTAGAATGTATTGTATGAAATGGTGGAAAATGCATTGCCAGAGTCCTTAAGGACTCATAACTTTAAAAACCTATTTATATTAGTCTCACTTTCCTTGCCTTTTTCCCATCCTAAGCTCTTTTTAGAAAAAGAAACCGATAAAAAAGAGCATGGCATAACTCTGCAATCCGTTGCAAATCAAATCAGCTAGACGTAGAATTCTCAATAACAGGCAGAAGTTGTTCAAGAGATAACTGGTTACTTGATAGACCATCCTTCTTTGGAAAAATGTCCTAACTTGATCAACAATTAAGATGGTACTATTTTTTATACTATATATATAAAAATGAAATTCTGATGGCAATTACCACCTTTAAAAAATATTCATATTTATTAAAATGTGTTTGAGAAACTAACTCCCAAAACATGGTTAGCATTTATGTAAGTATAAACTGTTGCTGTATTTATTTGTTATGTGGATTTTGTTCTTAGACATCAACTAAATGAAGGCACCATTAATAAAGTAAATATTAATCCTGTTAATATCCTCAGTGCTTTAATATGATGTGGTCTTATTGAGAAAGTCATTTCTGTTAACACTAGCTATCTACACTTTTTGTGATAAATGCACAGACACTATTGCTCAATGCAACAATTTGTAGACAGGTTGATTAAATTAAATCATTCTGAGTCTTTTTTTTTAACAACTCTAAAGTTAAAAGTAATCTGCAAAGAAAATATACAGTTGCAGTAGGTTAGGAATATGTGTAAAGATCTTTGGTTAAAATTTCTGATAATACACTAAAATTCCTTTGAGAACAGGCCTGTGAATAACTGGGTCTATTTTAAAAATAATATCTGAGATACTAGGTATCTTTGAAAGAAAAAGTGGTTAAAGAATAAATTTCAAAATATATCCTGCATTTTCACTATGCCTTCTGACCTATAAAGCAATAGTTCATAATCTAAACTAATCTGTGTTTGCTATCACTAGAAAGTCCATACTGTAAACAATTTATGTATTGTACACACACTGTTAAATTATTCTGTAAAAAAGTGTAAGGATTATATGAGTATGCAAGCTAAATATGTTGTCATGTCCTACACCACAGTACTCCAGCCTGGCAAAAACTTTATTCTTTGGTCACAGCTCAGTACAAAAAATTATTTAAGGAAAAGGAATCCAATTCAGATTACATTTTTTCACATAGACAGAATGTATTCCACTTCTTCCTCTGCCTTCCTCTGCATAAAGCCAAACCAGTAAAAAAAAAAAAGTATATGCTTGTGCTCTGATTTGTTATGTCAATAGAGGTGACTTCCTCTTGGGCTCAGTTTCTTTATGTGCCTTTATCCCCTCATAGATCTAAATCTTTTGAAAGTTTGGTTGAAACAAAATCAATGAGTATAATCTCCAACTACTCTACTCTGCTTATAAGCACAGTCATGATAAGCATATATTATAAAGTGTAGGGCGCAAATGGTTTAAAAATGCATTCATATAATTCTGAAGCAATCATTTTCAGAGTAGAAATGTACATTTAAAGTCAAAGCAGTTTGGAATAATGTTTCCCTTCACCAATAATACAGGGGTGCCATAATACAGGGGTGCTTAATTAGATGACTGAATAAAATACAATAATAAATACATCCACCTACAAGAAATACATCCTTAGCTATATCTATTTATTGGAAATATACTGTTTTATTTTCAAATACCTTAATTATAATTCCTAATATGGTTTTCAATTTATTTTTCTATCTAAAGTGTGTGGAAATAAAGTGTGTGGAAAGTGTTAGAAATATACATGAATTTTTGGCCAAGTTTTTCTCATAAAGAATGGGTAAGATACTTTATTATGGCCCCAAATCAGGCACAAGCATGTGAAGAAGGAATTTGCCAGTTTTAAATGTTCACTTTTACTGGAACAAGTCTTCAGAAGCAAAAATAGACTTGAGCAGTTTGAACATCTCTTCATTTGGAAACTCATCATTGACTTTTGGGAAAATATCACTAGTTCTTTAGGTTTTTTGGGGGTAAATTACTTCTCTGTGTGCGTAATTCACAAATCATATAGGGATTTGCTGTTGTATGAAAATGTCTCATGTTGCAGTGTGCCCAGGCAGTTGTGTTTTTCTGGGCTTAGTGCTCTACAAATGGAATGCTTGAAGTGGGACCTAGAGTACATTTATAAAAGGTTCAATTAAGTGATACCAAAGGATAAATCCTCTCCTGGAAAGAAGATTTCCCTGGTTTCCCTCAATGCTGGATGTTTGTAACAATTTCAAGCAAAGGCATTTTTAAATAGTAAAATGGTTTTCAGTCAATATAATATAAGCAATAAAAAGATGAGAAGTGGATAGAATAATTGTACAATGTGACACATAAAGGATGGTTGTTTCTGAACACATTCCAGGAGTAAAATCCATTTCTTGCCCATAGGATATTAGATATAAATTTTATTCCTTAAATTTTATTTTATAAGATTGGGAAAATGGTTTCTGTGAGATTTACTGTATTCACTGGGCATAAGGATTAGAATGCTTAAGGTAACCTGAAAAATTAAAGAGGGAATATTTACTTAAATAAGTTGCTGAAGACCATTCTTTTATGTCTCAAAATTATGAACACCATGACCACTTATGCCTTGTACAGTATGTGCAGGAATAAGACAAATAAAGGATTTTGCAAAGTTCTGTAAATGCATCTTAGCTTTCTCTTTGCTAGAAAACTGATCATTGAAAAATTACCACCTTCTAAGTTTGCTGTTATTAATACTGTTTCTCTGAAGCAACAAATATTGAGGGTGATGTTGACAGACCATTGATTTAACTCAGCAAGATCAATCTGTGTATTTTTCAGCTAAGGCCACAGAATCATAAAACAATGCACCATGTGATATCATATCTGATATTTTAATAGTGCTACCTTTCAGTTGTATTTGGTCATCGAATGAAATGCTGGGATTTGCACTTCAATAAAATGAGCAGAACTAGGACAAACAAGTTTATGGCACCAAGAAAACAACTACATTTCATGTTGTACGGTAATCTAAATACAATAAATAGAGTTTTGTCCTTCTAATGCATTGAAGGGCTCTATAGGCTCCACCCAAGGTTTCCAGACGAAATAATGGAAAATTGAGAAAGGAAGATAAAATTGCTAATCATATTGAAACGCATAATTGGTTGATAAGCTGAAGCAAACCACTCTATCCTGAAACACTGGTGCAGATTTTCATTACTGAATAAGTTACTTTATACATGCTGATATCTAGCCCAGATTCTTTACTGAAGATATTTCCCAGCAATGCTATCTAGTATCTTTAAACAAATATACTGGAATGGCATTGGTGAGGCAAGAGTTTCCCCCTCTTCATCACAAGATCCCACACTAAGTTATCACCTAGTGTGAACTAACAATCCCTCCTTACCCCCAGCCTAAATTTATTCTCTGTAGTCTGTTTTTTTTGCTGCAACAAAATATGGTGATCTGCAGCCATAATATTTTGCAGCTACAGTATAAGCTTACTGTTCCTTAACAAGGTAATATAGCATTTGATTCACTAATCTCTAAAAAGTTCCATTTTCACAATCTTCTTAAAAACCCTCAAATATCCTGGTATGTATAATAGCCAGAAAAAACAAAGCATTTTTGTATGTTGTGGTTTTTCATTTTTTTGAAATCTGCTTTGTTAAAATCATTTTGCCTATTATGTCTGTTGTTAAAGAATCTCTTCCTTTGATATTTTACTTTTTGTACACTGGCAGGGCAAAAGCATAGGATATTCATATGATTAAAATTCTCTGCTTTTGATGCTTTATGGCTCAATAAAATATCCACAGAGCATATTGTCTTATTTATTAAGTAAATGTAAACAGTGCTGCCATGGTGAGCTGCAAAAGTAATTATATTGCTAGTCAGCAGTCTAACAGTTCACTTCAGGCAATAAATCCCGATCAACAAACAATAGTTTTTTTTAGTGCTAAATTGGATCTCACTCGGATCTGAATGTCCCTAACTCAGGATTCTCTTGGATTAGAACAGCGGTTCTCAACCTGTGGGTCGCGACCCCTTTGGGGGTCGAACGACCCTTTCACAGGGGTCGCCTAAGCGCGTGCTAGCCCACCACGCCCCCTTTGTCACCTCATCGTGCGTGGGGAGGGGGTGGGGTGGGGGTTGCGGCGGTGGGGCGGGGTCGCGGCATTAGGAAGAGTGAGAACCACTGGATTAGAAGAATATCATTTTCATGAGCTCCTTTCAAATTTTCATTAAGAAAAGCTACAGCGACCTGCTCCTTCTCTTGGTTATGTTTAATGATCTTTTTGAACTTCTCCTTTGTATCAGCACGAGCTTCTTTAAATTGATCAACTGGGCAGAACATTACTTTCATGAGTTTAAGGCACTTGGAATTAGTCTAAAAAATAGTGACGTAAAATGACACAAGATTCCTCCCCTTCTCTCAGAACATATTTATTTATTTATTTATTTATTTTAAGCATTCTAATAAGGACCAGAGTCATTTTGTTAACGAGATGGGCAATAAACAAACAAACAAACAAATAAATAAATAAATAAGGTCAGGTTCAAAAGATAGTTATCTATATCTGAGTGAATGTAATGGAGACATTCTAATATGTTTTTCCCAAAATCACTTTTAGGGATGCAGAAGGCTTATTGGGAATTGGCTGTGATATCTATAAAAATACACACATGATGGCAGAGGTGGGTTCCTGCCAGTTCGGACTGGTTCTTTAGAACCGGTAGCGGGAATTTCCCTGCACTCGCCGAACTGGCAGAGATGGCCGGCTGGACACGCCCCCGAATTGGCTCTCTTGGCGGCGCCATCTTGTTTTTCACTTCTGCGCAGGCGCAGAAGCTGGATTTTCAGCACTGTGCATGCGCCTGTGTGGTGTGGCTGCGTGGCGCGCAACATGTGCATGCCCACGCGGCGTGGGAGGAAGCGAACCAGCAACAAGGTAAGTTAGAACCCACCCCTGCATGAAGGTATATAGGGGATTTCCTTAGAGTCTTCTGTTATCCAGTCCCTTTTCTGGTATCCAGACTGTAGATTTCCTCAGTCTTCTGGTATACTGACCCTTCCCCCCCCTTGATTGTAATAATGATAGGTATTTTATTACTGTAACAATACATTTTTCTTCATTATAGAAAAAGCCATGTTTGTAAAATTTTCAAAGATTTCTTTGATCATGTGAAAGACAACTAATTGTATTTGTTGTAATTAACACAAAATGAGATTTCTTTTTTCCAATAAAATACCAGTGTTTGTGGGAAAGTTTTATCACTATATTTATAGAGACTGTATGATGGGGAAAGTATAATTATTATTAATAAAGCATTTTACAACTGAAAAAGCAGAGTTCTGTGTGTTTTTTAAAAATCAATTTAACTTAACAAAAATTACATTTCTCTCACAATGTGTTCCTGTCATAAAATATTATATATATATATACCCCTCCACACCTCCCACTGGTGTGTGTGTGTGTGTGTGTGTCTATGTCTGTGTCTATGTCTGTCTATATATATATTCGTAGATTTTCACGGGTATAGGTATGTAGGTCTTGGTGTATTCGGGTCTTTTCCCGTGTAAGATCGAGAGTATCTTGGCGACGTTTCGAAAAGGTCCCACTCGCCATCTTCAGGCTAGTGCTTTTGGCTTCGTGCTTGTGCGAGCACGCTTTGCTCGCACAAGCACGAAGCCGAAAGCACCAGCCTGAAGATGGCGAGTGGGACCTCGTCGAAACGTCGCCAAGATACTCTCGATCTTACACGGGAAAAGACCCGAATACACCAAGACCTACATATCTATACCCGTGAAATGTGTGTGTGTGTGTGTGTGTGTGTGCATGTGTGTGTACAGATGTGTAGATGTAGATGAACATAAGCAAAATAAATAAATTGAACAAATGTATAAACAGGAAATTGTGATTGTATCTTGAAGATGGCTATGTGGAGTACAAGGGTGAGCTTAAAAGTTGGCTGCATATCTAGAGCCATTTTGTTTGTATTAAATTCCAACTTGTTACTACTGGTAATTTATTTATTTAAATTTATTAGCTACTCAACTCCAATGGGCTGACTGTATAAGGGCAGCATTGTCATCATGAGAAAGAGGTACAGGAAACCAATTTCAGGCATTCTTAAACACAATATAGAAATGAAAGAGTGTGGTAAAAATAGACAGGTGTTGGGAGAGGGTAGGAAGTTCTCAACCTGTCTTTAGGATATGGATATTGAAATAGGTTTTCGTACATTCAGATATTTATGATAGAGAATGGAGGGTCCCCAAAGCATCCTTGAACATTTTAGTAGCATGTTCTATATAAATGGAGGGGGGGAGAAAGTAACCTCCTTCCCTTTGAGAAATCTTGATTTAATCAGTGTTCCCATCTTCTAGGCTAGGCAAAGTACTCATTACAGATACAGTTTGTTGCAGAGAGTAGCACAATTAATATGGTGTGGATCAAATGGAAGTGATGTTTATATACTATATAGTTGAAATGGAAAAAATTTTTCAACCTCATCACTGAGAATGACCCAGGAATGTCTGTACCAAATGCTCCTGGCACAGGAACTGGAGCATGGCCTTTCTATGGCATGAAGTCTCTTAGGAAGAAGCAATACAGTAATTTGAGAAACTCAAGCCCCATAAATCTCTGCATGGTGCTTTCCCTCAAGACTTTTGAAGGAAATAAAGTGTGAAAAAGTGGAGCTACTGACACGAGTATGCAGTGTTCCCAGAAAAGTGAGGCATTTCACCTTAGGAAATGGAAGAATCTCCTCTTTTCATGAAGAAAAGATAGAAAAATCTTTCAGGAAGCTGTAAAACTATGAGGGTTAACCATTCTAATAATACAGTAAAGCTCAGTTTATGCATGAATAAAATGGAAGCAGATAAAATTGATTTCCTATTTTATAGAACAGAACACCATTTTACATGTGTGAAATCTAATTCATTGTTTAACACACATTGTGCTAAATGGACAACACCTCTATTACATCAATGCTTTATTGTATGTAAAAACAAGATGTAGTTGCTTATTTAACTGTAGCAAAAGCTATTTCTGCATTCTTATATTTATATTAGAAAAAAACATTAGAGATTGATATATACATATGAGAATGTGTTCCCTATATATATGCACAATCTCTGGTTAAAATACAAAAGTTACAATCCTCAAGCAACCTGTTTAAACAGTTTCACTTCAGCAGTAAGAACAGTGTAATAAACAGTAGTAGAAGAAAATAAGTTTGTCATTCACAGTACAAGAAATATATGTATTCAAGAGCAATACAAAACATCACCGACACCTATTAAATCTTCATAATTTATTTTAAAAATAGATAAAAGTGAAAGGTGGAAGCATTCATTCAGGAGAGTTCAAAGTAAGTAGCATGGTGTAAATAAAAACCATAATGGCATAATGCTTTTATTAGATTAATCACATTGTTATAATGCTTCAGGCCAAGCTTTTGGCTTTTCTTGAAGTTGCTTATTACATAAAATGGAGGACTTGAGGGAAGAAGGAAAATAGTAGTACATATAGTTAAAGTCCTAAAGTCTTCCTCTTAGCCGCCAGAAAATGAAAATTCCAGAAGGGCAATTTTCATATTTGGAGCACCTTATTCGGAGCAGGTAAAAATTGCTAAATGCGATTTATATTGAATCAAAGTTTCCTGGAAAAAGAAGCCATAATGAGCATTTCCCATTCTTACAACAACCATGGCTTTCTGCAGGATAAGACTGCAAATGGCTTCCAGTTTTGATTACTTTGAGCATTAAGCCAATATATGAGGACCAAAGAGCTTAAGACCTGTGGTGAACTTTCCAGCGACTACTGCTTGGTCAGTGTAAGAGCCAAATGTTGAAGGAGCTATTATGATGCTAAATTTATAACACTTTTGTCTGAGTCTGAAATCTTATTTAACTATATTTCTTTTTTCTTATTTTTTTTGTCATGCCTTTTTTACATTGACAAATATTCATTTCAATATTACACATTAAAAATGTTACATCCTTGTTCTATTTTGTTTGCTTATTTTCCTTTATCAGCATCCATAAAAATACATATCTATATATACATGTAAATAAATATCTACATGCCAAGTCATAACATGATGGAATCTTTAATATAAAGCAATGCAATTTAAGATTGAAACCCTTATTATAAAACAAATATCTTGATGTATGCTGTTCCTTTATTTATAATTCATTCTTAATGTTACGGTTACAATTTAAGACAAGGTTAAATAATCATAATACCTGTAACATTAATATCCAAATTAATTAATATTATAGAATATCTTATTTATTATACTAACACATTTAAATAACAGAATATTAAGTATATTATATATTGTACTGAAATAATATACTGTATTAAAACTGAGAAAATGGTGTAATAGTCTATGTAGCTAGATTTAATAATATGTTAAAGTTGAGCTACTTTTATAGTAATATATATATATACACAATTTCTTCAAATGTCACTCAATTAATTACTATTTTGTTATTCTTTTTTATTATATTAGCAATGTTATATTTTTAGTTGTAGATCATATTGTCTAATTATTATACTTTACCAATAAAAAAATAAAATGTTTTTAATTTGTTATATTCTGCTGAGCTTGAATATAATGGATTACTTGTATTTAA
Source organism: Thermophis baileyi (assembly GCA_003457575.1). Lineage (NCBI taxonomy): Eukaryota > Metazoa > Chordata > Lepidosauria > Squamata > Dipsadidae > Thermophis > Thermophis baileyi. Next base: position 363,188 of record QLTV01004242.1, on the reverse strand, counting down.
TGTCATATTTAAATAAAAGTACTGGAGAACAGAAACATCTGTTTACCTAATTAGAAATTGCTGACCAATATTAGAGTAACAGGAAAGGATAAAGGAGAACACATTGTTTATGTAATACAAATATCCCAACCTACTGTATTTTAGTAGATGGTACATAAGGAAATTTGAAAATGTGTCTTAGATGTACTAATAAAGTGGCTGCTGTGGTAGTTTGCTTGTTCACAAGATCACAACCAAGGAGCTAATCATCCATTGTCCAGAAAGGCAAAAGAGAATTTAGAGTATACTTAAAACAAGAAGTCAAAACCCAGCATACCCACCAGAGATATTCTTAGCATAAATTACACTAACATAAATGTTCAACTAAACTTTAAAAAACCAGGGACATTATGGTCATTAAGAGGTATCTTAATGAGACGCCCATTACTACTGTGGACTACTCACAACTAAGAATTACATGAATATTATCAGAAAAACAAAACAAAAGACAAATCTGACAATTTGTTAGGATCTAGGGATGGCATAGGTGATTCACATGGAAATAGTGTTTTTTAAACTGAGCAAAAAAATAAACTTTGCTGATTAAGTGAAGAGTAAAGGCCTTTTTATTTGATTGATGTCTTTTGTTTCTTTACCTTTACTTGCATTTATCTTCTTTTAAAGCTTCTTTCTGTAAACTAACTTTCTACTGTGTCTTCATTCTACTTGAGTGCTGTGATTTTTTTGCCTTGAAGTCCACACCTTTATTTGCTGTTGCAGTTCTAACTAGCTCCAGTCACTTCATTTTCTCTTTATTTTGTCCTTCTGTATTGTGTTCTGGAGACTTCATTCATTTTTATCTGGCAGCAACTGTGTTCTCTTCCCTATCCTAATTTTAAATCTTATCTTCTAACCTGCCAATTCATACAATTTTTATTTATACATTTCAATTTTATCTTTATTTGATCATATTTATTTCTACTCTGTAACTTTCCATTTCAATATTTATTTATTTAATAACTAACTTTTATTATTTTACTCAAGGCAAATGAACATATCCAACATACTTTCCACCTCCTATATTCCCCACAAAACAACCTTGTGAGGTGAGTTGGGCTGAAAGATAGTGACTGGCCCAAGGTAATCTAGCTGGCTTTCATGGTTAAGATGGGACTAGAACTCAGTGTCTAGCCTTAACTAAATCAAATTGGCTTAACTAATGGACCAAATTTAGACCAAACATGTTCTATTATGCTAGACCCATCTACCAGTCTCTCATGAGGTAGTTCTTTGCCATATCTCTCTCTCCATGTCTGGTAATAATTGGAGGTCTTGGGTTTTGAGTGTGACTCACTGCTTTTAGCACTAGTTTCATTGCAAGTTCTCTCTCACCCATTCTCTCCACTTGGTGGGAATTGAAGGAAAGGCTGCCTCTTTTTATTCTGCCTCTTTATTCCCTCACTCTGGTTGCCCTTAAAGTCTATCTCTGCTGGTTCTCAGTAGCAAATCTATACCACCAAAGAGATGAGAACTTCAGTGTGACTTACTATTAAGTAGTGGGCTTCAGTAGGCAAGAAGCAGACCAGAATAGATGCAACATTGAGTAAAACTGTAACTGAGGAACAGCAGCAATGCCTGTAATTTATACTCTGGGCCCACAGGGTCTTAATGTTCAAAGTTTCCCTCCAAAACAGTTGGAGTAGCAGTTAGGGTCATCTAAAGGTTAGTTTCACTTTAGCAGGGCTTAACACAACTATATATATTCAATACATAACACTTACCAAGGACTTAAGCTAAAGTAAAAGCTAAACTCATAGAAAACAGTATCTAGAGCAACGGTTCTCAACCTGTAGGTGACGACCCCTTTGGGGGTCGAACAACCCTTTCACAGGGGTCACCTAAGACCATTGGAAAACACATATTTCCGATGGTCTTAGGAACCGAGACACTGCTCCTCTATCCGTCCACATACGAGTACCCGGGGACGGTGCGACGCACGGGCAGCTCTCGAATGTGCAGGCCGTGGAATGTGGAAAGGCCGTGCGTGCTAGCCCGCCATCTTGGTGCCACGCCCCCTTTGTCACCTCATCGCTTCTCGCCTGGCAATGCGCACGCGTGGGGAGGGGTGGGGCAGGGGTCACGGCATTAGGAAGGTTGAGAACCACTGATCTAGAGAGACCTGACCAGAGTACAGAAAGACATGTGCAGCAAGACTAGTAGCAGAACCTGGATACAGGCAGGTGTGTCCCAAATACAGGGACAATCCATGAAGAAAGGTTTCAGATTACCCAGAAGGGTGTAGATTACAGGTGAGTTCCAGTAAAAGACAATTTGGTAGGAAAGAGCTCCTGTATATCTGAAATGACCAAAACAAAAACCTTCAGGTGGGAGACAGAGAAAGCTCAGGAGAAGCAAACACCCATCCATCTGGCTGTGAAAAGCTTGGAGGCTAGACAGGTTACTGGAGATAGAAAAGTGATGGCATTGCTGCAGTAATTTACATATGGGATACTGTTGGTCCTGCATGAAAAATCAGTAACAGCAAGGGGATGTACAAAAGCCCAAGATTGAAAAGGGAGACAAGTGTGCTGATTGCCATTCCACAGAAGTTCAGACGTTGGCCCCTGTTGAGTAGAAGTCAGAAGATGAACACTGAAGGAAAGGGGTGGGGGGAAGGACGGTAAGCACAGAGAATAGGGAAAGTTGTCATCTGCCACTGGATAATTAAGAAACAACAAGAAAGAAGAAACAAAGGAAGTAAAGATCAGAATATTCGGTGAATGAAAATAATGAAGTAGTGGCTGAAATATCAGAGATATCAGAAAGGTTGCCTGAGGGTAAAATAGGTAACAGACTAGTACAAGAAGTAAGCAGAAGCTAGAGAATCACAGCTAAGCATTAAAAAGTAGGAATCAGTGAAGTAAAGATAAAAGGGATCTCTTAAGAATAAAGGTAAAATGAATTTTTATATCAAATCTAGTTGAAGTTGGTCAAGAGAAAGCTATAACAAGAAAATATGGCATTGAAACAGTGAATTATAGAACTTACAGATTATACACAATAGGAAAGACTACCTAGGAAGAAAAGATTACAACTACCCAGAAACACCAGCAAAGATCTCTAAAGTCCATATCTGAGCAGGAATCACAATCTCGAGTGAATTTTAGAAGCATGTAAATAGATGCTCACCAATAGACTACAGTATCACCTCGGTGGAACATCACTATTGACAAACACAAATCAAGGTCTGCCAAAGCACATCACAGGCATTCTAGAAACAGAGATCTGAAACATGTTAAAGTGCCATTTTTGTGTGCTACTCTTGAAGCCTTTAAGACAAATGGATCTGGTTTTCTGCAATGGGCCAACTCGCCATGGCCAACTCACCACAACCAACTCGCCTGCAGGACAACTGACCATGGCCAATTCGCTGTGGGACAACTTGCTGTGGGACAATTTAACAATTTTAATTTTTGCCATTCACTTTTCAATTCTGTCCCTCCTTTTGCACCCTTTCTTTAATGATTCTATTCCACTATTTCTTTGATATAAGTGTAACTTTTGTCCTGCAGCAAGTTGTCCTTCAGCGAGTTGGTCGTGGCAAGTTGGCCGTGCCAAATTGGCTATGCTGAGCTGGCCATGGTGAATTGTCAAAGGCCCTGGTTTTCCCAGGCCAAGGACAGCAATGCAAGCAGTGAGGCCTCCTGTAATCAAGCAGGAGGATAGGTCATTTTAGGAACATGTGGGATATTATGGACCTTTTATTCCCCACTTGTCCCAAGCACAAGCTCTCAAACTAAAAAAAAATAAAAATAAATAAAAGTCAGTGAGACAGCAGCATGATTTTGAGGAGCAATTGTATGCACTCTTTAGTGCTAGAGGAACCTAATTTTAATTTATAATTTATATATATGTAGAAATCAGAGATGTCAGAGGCAGTCATCTTGCAGCCATATGAGTAATATCCCTCAAAATAAGCTTATTCTCTAAAGCTGGCAGCAGAAAGCTTTAAAATATATTTGAGGAGATGAGACTTTGAGATCATCACACCTTCAGTGTGATAGGAAAAAATAAAATTACCTACCACGGGCTGCCATATCAGTATCTCACCCTGCAACCTTTTAATGTGATCATTATCTGTACCTTGCTTATTATTGTTGTTGTTGGTTACACAGTCAACCAGATCTTTAGGCTAGAATTGTCATTTTTATCCAATTATTGAGTCCTTCTCAAGAACCTGGGATAGGCAGATGAAACTTTGATGGTATTAAAGGAATCGTTGAAGGATGTAAACTGTTCCAATAAAGTTACCTTTTGCAATTGATTGATGATGATTTTGTCAGTTGCCATTGGTATTCAAGTGATTATTATTGATATTTTAAATTTATTGGCCACACAACTCCAGTGGTAAATCTTATTACCATAAACATTTGGGGCTGCTATTAAAAATGTCTAGAAGTTACAATTGATGCAAAATAGCAATAGCAATAGCAGTTAGACTTATATACCGCTTCATAGTGCTTTACAGCCCTCTCTAAGAGGTTTACAGAGTTAGCATATTGTCCCCAACAATCTGGGTCCTCATTTTACCCACCTCAGAAGGATGGAAGGCTGAGTCAACCTTGAGCCGGTGAGATTTGAACCGCTGAACTGCAGCTAGCGGTCAGCTGAAGTAGCCTGCAGTGCTGCACTCTAACCACTGCGCCACCTCGGCTCTTATACTGCTGCTAGATTGTTCACCGGTGGAAGATACAATATCACTGAAAGATTAGGCTGACCTAAACAGTTACTTAAGGATCTCCTTTTTCCTCAAGTGTTTGTTCAGGCATTCAGATTCGCAGAAGAAGCACTTTGGAAGATACCCTTGCTGTCATAGCCTCAGATGTCTAGGATACAGTAGAGGATCTTCTCTTGTGCTACCTTCCCTTGAGAGTTACAGCAGTCCTCTCAACACTTGCTTTTCCTATAGAACATTAACTAAGATGCAACTTTTTCACAAGGAGTTTAATTGCTAAGTAATGTTGGTGTTGATTTTTAATTGATGTATTTGAATTTTGATTTTTGGGTACTCTGCATTTTATTGATTGCGTCAGTTGTCTTGAGTGTTTCAGTTGCGTAGAAAAATGGGATATAAATCAAGTAAATGACTCTTGTAAGGAAAGATCAGCATATGAATAAAATAAAAGCATTCTGAGATACGCCATGCGCTATTAGAAAGTAGAACATCAGAGAATGGGAGATATGGATAAAAACTGTGGAAAGCTTAAGGACAAAGTAATGGTTTATAAAGAGAGAAGTACATAATGTACACTCATTTGCCTATGTGTGTGCTCCACAGTGGAATTTATCTAAAATCTGGTACTGAAGAAAAAATCCTGGCTCAGAGTAACTTATGCATGACATGCTTTTTTCCAACTGCAAAGATACCAATAACTTCAAATATGGATGTCCCTATTAAAAGTTGGACCCGTAAACTCATACATGCTTAAGGAAATCTGTGGAAGATAATTTCTCCTACAGTAGGCAAGCAGAAGTCAGAAGCATCATGTAGCCTGTAATGTATAGCCATCTGAACTAACATGTGTCCCCAATGCATTTGCTAATTTGCTTTGAAGACAGAGGTGGGTTCCTGCTGGTTCGGATCGGCTCTATAGAACCGGTAGCGGGAATTTTCCCCCGCTCACCGAACCGGCAGTGATGGCCAGCTGGACACGCCCCCTGAACCGGCTCTCTCGGCAGCACCGTAGCCGCCACCATCTTGTTTTTTGCTTCTGCGCATGCGCAGAAGCTTGGTTTTTAGCACTGCACATGCACGCGCATGCGCAAAGCGCGCCCACACGGTGCGTGAGGAAGCAAACTGGTAGCGAGCTAAGTCTGAACCCACCTTTGTTTAAAGGCATCTAATTTGGCAGCTGCCAATATATCTGGAGTTCCAAGGTGTACACCAGAGGGGGAGTAAAAAAAGTCAATATAGAGGTCATAACCACATGAGCCAAACTCTGACCCCTGTGATGATGCCTCCCCTCCCACCACCACTGCAAACATCCTTGGAGTCTGTATGTTCTATTAATTATTGGAATTTTCCAGCATTTTAAGATAGAGTTTTGAATGTCTTAAGGTAAAGGTAAAGGTTCCCCTTGCACATACGTGCTAGTCATTCCCGACTCTAGGGGGCAGTGCTCATCTCCGTTTCTAAGCCGAAGAGCCAGCACTGTCTGATGACAATTCCGTGGTCATGTGGCTGGCATGACTAAACGCCAAAGGCGCACGGAACAACGTTACCTTCCCACCAAGGTGGTCCCTATTTTTCTACTTGCATTTTTACATGCTTTCGAACTGCTAAGTTGGCAGAAGCTGGGGCAAGTAACAGGAGCTCACTCCGTTACGTGGCGCTAGGGATTCGAACCACCGAACTGCCGACCTTTCTGATCTACAAGCTCAGCGTCTTAGCCACTAAACAAATTAGGCCCGAATGTTTCACTGACATTTATCAGAAGCAACCAAGTTTAAAAATTGATATGCCTGGCGAGCATCCAGGTTATTCATGCATGACATATTGATAAAGGAAGAGATTCAGACAGAGGTGGTATTCAGCAGGTTCTGATCAGTTCTGGAGAACCGGTAGCGGAAATTTTGAATAGTTCGGAGAACCGGTAAATACCACCTCTGACTGGCCCCACCCCCATCTATTCTCTGCCTCCCGAGTCCCAGCTGATCGGGAGGAAATGGGGATTTTGCAGTAACCTTCCCCTGCTATGCCCACCAAGTTACACCATGCCCACCAAGCCATGCCCACAGAACAGGTAGTAAAAAAATTTGAATCCCACCACTGATTCAGACTATTAGCTTCATATGATGGAATGTGGGAATTTTCTTAGATGCAAATATTTGGCAGTACTGCAGATAAAATGAAAAATATCTGGCAGGTAGAAAATACAGACTACCTTTCCTGTTTATCTTTTGCTTTTTAAAACTTGTAATGAACCAGATCAGAAATGCTATAAACTTATGGCCAGGCAATTTTTGTTTAAGCCTCAATGTACCAAAGAAAAAAAAAATCCCTTGCACCAGCGTTCAGGAAAAATAATAATAATAATAATAATAATAATAATAATAATAATAATAATAATAATAATAATAATAATATCAACAACAACAACAACAACAACAACAATAATAAAAGAATAATAATACAACAATGATAATCCAATACAAGAATCAAGGCAATTCATTCTCAGATATATTTTATAACTCACCATCCTGTCTTCCATCTTTGGTTTGTTTTGACTGTTAGAAGATAACTGAGAGAATAACATTCCTTAAGCTTCTATCCTTGAGCATTCCTGATAAAAGGAAAGCAAATTGAGTGTTGTGGGAATTGTGATTTTATGGGCGTGTGGGCTGGGGAGGGAGATTTTCTGGAGGAAAGGGGAAAAGCCACATTGCTTGCCAACTTTCAACTTTATACCTTGGCAGGCAGTATGACTGCAACCATCAGAGGAAGAACATGTATGAAAACTCGAGAAATAATTTCCCAAGCAAAATATATGTTTGAATTGAGCCACGGAGCAGGAAATGTATTCAGTACTCTTGGATTCCTCTGCTGAGAAAAGTGCCTGCAATCCCAAGAGGTACAAGCACAATCTTTCCTGTGTTAATGCTAATTCATTGTGCTGCAGAACTGATCAGACATTCCACTGTTCATGTGTTTAAATGGGTAGAGAAACAGACACAGGATTAAGCAGAGGGTGCCAGAAAGGGAATGTCTGGATCTAAATTCATAACTAAACTTTTTTTATAACTGTATTATGCAGTTCAATAATTGTGTATTATATGGTTTATAAACTATAATATAGAAACCGATGTTTTTCAACCCTGGCAACTTTAAGAACTGTGGACTTCAACTGTGGACTTCAACTGTGGAGTATATATATATATGACATATTTTTACTGATAAATAAATAAAGACTAGTATAGATCTATTTCAAGCTATTTAGCTCTCATCAGCTAGCCTT
>QLTV01004242.1:344785-355162 GCA_003457575.1 Thermophis baileyi | reverse complement strand
AACCCAAAAATGGGAGGGAGCTTACCCCCCTTTTTCCTTTCCCCCCCCCCCCCCCCGATCCAGGGGCCATCCAGGCAGTTGCTTACACGACAGACCATTGTATATATATATATGACATATTTTTACTGATAAATAAATAAATAAATTATTTATTATATAAATATATATATAGTGTGCTAATGTAATTTATAAATTTAAGAGGTCCAACTGATTATTGTGAACAAGGCTAAGAAAGGATGTAACATAACCAATCAGAGTAGAGTAGACAAAAAGTTAAGCCTTTTAATAACTGGGATTTTTTTTCTTTAGTTCTGGAATATAAAGCTGTTCCCTGTGGTTGAAGGACAAAGGCTCTGTTGCTCTTTTAAATTTATTAATTTGTTAAATTTATATGCCGCCATCTCACTCTGACTCTGGCTTCCTGATTTAAAGGTCTTCTCTTTTTAACATTATCTGTTTATATATGTAGTTATTATGGAAACAGCTGCCAAGACATCACCCTAAAGACTAGAGTCCATTGCTGGAGTTTTGGATTACTGAGAATGGTAAGGTAAGGTAAGGTAAGGTAAGGTAAGGTAAGGTAAGCCTTCCTTATATCACAATAATTATCTTGTGGCTGGGTGAACATTTCATTCTAAGGATAAATGGATCAATTCTAGTTTTAAAAGAAGCAAATTTATTTATGTTTTTCCAATGGTGTCCTGATTTAATAACAAGACTAGATTTGTCAGGCTACTAACATGAAAAAATATGAGCTCTGTCTATGTACCTAGGCACTGGTGTTCATTTTATTATTTAGTTAGTTTTTTTAATCCTGATATTATTTTTATAAATTACTCAAAGTGGTGAACATACCTAATATTCCTTCCTCCTCTTATTTTCCCCACAATGTTAATCCTACGAGATGAGGTGAAACGAGAGACAGTGACTGGCTCAAAGTCACCAGCTGGTTTCATGTCTAAAGCAGGATTAGAACTCACAGTTTCCTAGTTTCTATGGAGTATCTTGGAGTCCTAGTAAACAACCATTTAAATATGAGCCAGCAGTGTGCAGCAGCTGCCAAAAAAGCCAATACAGTTCTAGGCTGCATTAACAGAGGGATAGAATCAAGATCACGTGAAGTGTTAATACCACTTTATAATGCCTTGGTAAGGCCACACTTGGAATAGTGCATTCAGTTTTGGTTGCCATGATGTAAAAAGGATGTTGAGACTCTAGAAAGAATGCAGAGAAGAGCAACAAAGATGATTAGGGGACTGGAGGCTAAAACATATGAAGAACGGTTGCAGGAACTGGGTATGTCTAGTTTAATGAAAAGAAGGACTAGGGGAGACATGATAGCAGTGTTCCAATATCTCAGGATATTGGAACACTGCTTCCATGTGCTACCTCCACATCTGCCCTGGCAGATCCTCTGTTTGCTGAGCCAACTCAAGAGCTGGAGTTGGTTCCAGTGCCCTCCTTATTTGTGGAGACAGTAAGGCGCCAATGGTCCTCACCAGCTTCTGGACCTCTTCCTTCAGCAGCGGACCAACGCTTCTTCAACGTCGCGTCAACGCTTGGTGATTTGCTGCAGCTTCCAACTGTCGACGCCCCTGTGACGGCCTTGCATTCGGCTACCTCTATGCCAGGGGATTCGGAGGAGCTCCTTCGGCCCGAAGATCGCCGGTCGGAGCAGGCGCTCCTCAAGGTCCACCATTTGGCGGCCTGGGCTGCACTCCAAAGAAGAGGGAGTCAAACTATTCTCCAAAGCACCTGAGGGTAGGACAAGAAGCAATGGGTGGAAACTAATCAAGGAGAGAAGCAACTTAGAACTAAGGAGAAATTTCCTGACAGTTAGAACAATTAATCAATGGAACAACTTGTCTCCAGAAGTTGTGAATGCTCCAACACTGGAAGTTTTTAAGAAGATGTTGGATAACCATTTGTCTGAAGTGGTGTAGGGTTTCCTGCCTAAGCAGGGGGTTGGACTAGAAGACCTCCAAGGTCCCTTCCAACTCTGTTATTCTATTCTAGCTTGGAGCATTAACCAGTACATCAAACTGTCTCTCTTGTATGTATCCTGACATAACCTCACTAACACAGACACAGTATGAGGCAGGGGCATTTGCAGAAATGTAAGAAATGACAAGGTGAGGGCCACAACTGTGTGAATTTAGTCCTGCCCCAGTTTTATTGTGTGACACATTTGAAAAAAGACAGGGCTTTGAACACATTGTCACAGCCATCTTCTAGACTTCTTTGATCTTTGGTACTGAGTGATAAGTGTATCCCTCATGCATTTTCTCACTGGAAGTCCAGTCACTTTACACTTTATACAAAGTTGGTCTTGAGGAATGCAAAGGGTTAAGGAGCACCTTTAATTTCACCCTTTTAACAATGGTGGTAAACATAGCCCCTTCTATTGCCCTGTTGGTTTACAGATAATCTGAGAATGGAGCATGTGAGTGTGAATATTTATTATTATGTAGGTTGTGTCCATCTGTTATCAACCTAAGAGCACATGTGTAATAAAAAGAAATGACGAGAGGTTGAAAAGCAATTTATTTTTAAGGTGTAAAGCCCTCATATTTCATATAAAGCATAAGAATTAAACACTAAACCCTTATTGCCAGTTGGAACTCTGAAAAGAAGCGTGAAAAATAGAGTTACTGTTTGGTTTCTATTCATATCTTCAGCAAGCTGTTATATGTTAAACTGTACTGAAATGGCCAAGACTTTTTCAAAGCCATCCTTCAAATTGGCATGACTTTAAAAAATGAATGCTTGTCCAGCTTTATTTGTGTGGGTGGTGACTATTCCATTGGGGGTTATTTTTCTCTTTTAAAAATAGAGTATTCACACAACACTTCCCAGTTTGTGAGTTGACAAATGCCCCTGTATCAGTTTTACTCCAACCCCTTGGGTATTTTTGTTATTGTTATTTAATCCCCCCCCCAGGAAGTAAGGTACAATTTTATTTGTGTCTGCTATAATCTGGATTAAAAAAAAACATTAAAGCAGAAAGATGCTGCATTTCTTTGAGAAAGTCAGCAGATAAAATACTAATGTTCTGGGTACTGTGATGAGACCAAATGAGTAAGGGGAGTTTAAAAGAAGCATTCAGAACCAAAAATAAATAAAATAAAATAAAACAACGCTAAATTACTGCTATACACAATGGTTGGTATATGACTGTAAGAACATTTGGGAACAATTGTGACTTTGGTTTAATGCCCCCTAGGGGCCTATACTGAAGCTTATTCTGTTTTATAACAGTAAAGCTTTCTATCAGTTAAAGAGCATACTGGAAATAAGAGCATGTTTCAAAGAATTCCTAGAAATACTTCAATGAAGGATGTTGCCATAAGGTCTTGAACTGGTCCATGATCAGCATAATATGCTGAAATACCTAAATATAGAATAAACATGCTGTTTTTGTAGACATGGCAAGAAGGTAGTGAAGATGAAAAATAAGCAGTGAGTGTACATGCATCTTAGTGTGTTTTAAATCTTAAAAACACAAAACAAAAAAGAATTGTGCTGTCGGTAAGATTTTAAGGTACAAAGAATGACAACACTTATAGCATTTTACTAATTGTCATACTACCTCTTAGAGTCTAGAGATAGCATGTATTGGAATGTTGGTTCTCCAGGATTTGTAATATGGCTGAGTATTAATAATGATGTCCTAAGGATGGGAAACTACTTCTTATAGAATGTGCAGCTGAAGAAGGAGTGGGAGGGAATCTCGGCAAGCGCATCAAACATTCCTAGGGAGGAGGCAATATATGTCAGAAAGAGGCCCCAAATAAGAAATTACGCAGTTCTGAACTTGGATGGGGGAGGGAGGAAGTGGTTCAGGGTAGCCACACCCGAGAATCTCTCAGGATATGTCTAGTAGGTTAGAAGGTTGTAGCTTGAGTCTGGTAAGATTTTGTCCATTAGGTGTAAGCAAATAAAGGATTGGACTTGATTGGAATTTCACTGTATCATCTTTGGACTTGGCCAGACATATCAACCAGCAGTAATTCACATATAATTGGACCAATGGCTGTAAATTGTAGAAACTTCTAGCCCCAAGCTCTGGCATAAGACAAGTGATGTTCAATTTTTCAGGCCAGACTAGGAATGGAATCTGAATTTGAATAAAATGGGGTATTTCATTAGTGCTGGCGCCAAGAAAGTGGTGCAAGATGAACTACTGTTTACATTACAACAGCTAAAGCCAATTTATGAGACCAGGCTGCCAAACTGTTTTGCTGCCAATGTACTAATCAGTTGCTGTGTGTTTCTTGGGACACTTTGCATGATTGACCTCTGTAAGCAGCAGTTTTAAGCAATGGTAGAAAATCTTCAGTTTCTTAAATGTTTAGATCTGATCCACACAATTTGCGATCCACTAAATTAGTGGATTGATCTATCATTCAGGCATTGTTGCTTGCCATATGGTTGACCACCCATTTGCTTTTGCTGGTATGAAAAGCGGTTGCAATTAGAATGACCTACAAGTAAAATAAAAATAAAATTTGGAATCTTTTCTGCTCCATACTTGTCACATCCATATCTTTTGTGTTTCTCCATGTCTTTATTCAGTCGTTTAGTTTGATATATTTTTTTACTACACTTAACCTCTGTGTCTTTCTCTCCCAGCTCTCATTTTAAATATGAACAAGCATTATAGATCTGACCTTGCTCCATTCTGCTGATGGGGCTTCCAGAACTCTTCCTTGAAATCCTATCCTAATGGTACTCGTAGTAAGAAAAGATTATTCATTTCATTATCACAGCAGATCTATCCAATGAATGTCTCAGCTCAGCATGGATTTGAACTATTTCTTACAAGGTAAAAACCAACATCTAGTATATCGCCATGGGATACTTTATATAATGGTATATAGTCACTCATATTCAAAAATAGTGATGAGTTGGTATGAAACATACATCTGAGTGTGCTTTGGCATTTTTCTGTATTTAGATTTAACACATCCATACAGTGTATAGGCTGTGGAATATTTCTAATTATTAAAAATGGTGCTTTTAGCTGGATCCGAAACCGATCACTGTGGAATTGTTTTAAGATTAACCTTGTCAAATATGCTTAAATGGGTTAGGGAAATACATAGAAATAATTCAGTTATAGGCAAAATTAACTAATGCTCTTTTTCATGGTGAGCTGCTGTAACGATTTTATATAGCAGTCAAACTATTTAAATACTAATGTTGCCTTCATGCTGTAATCACCATTCCAGTCAGATGTCATTTTAGCAGCCTATAGGGAATTCAGTCCCTTAATTATTCTTCAATACACAAACCAAGCATTCTTTAATTGGTGTAAATTGAACAGCGTTCCAATGCAAACAAGGAGAGGACAAACTAATCAATGATTCCGTACATGTCTATTGGAAAGCTATTGCCACTAGATTGAGTAGCTAATCCGCAACTCCACAAGCTTCTATTGCTGAAGAATCAGACAGCTGCTAAACTAATGCTACCTCATAGCATTGATCCTAGTGGAGACTTATGTGGCAAAACCCTGAGTGGCAATCTTTCAGGGAGAAGACTAGTTCATATCCAATATATTCCAGAATGGGCTTTTTCAGTCAAGCTCATCCCATATATGAAGGACTAAATGTCTGTTTGGCATATTGAAAATTATAATCCCAACAGTATAGTTGAAGGCAGATGAACCTGACTGATGATATGGTGACCAATTTGTGTTCCCCATATCTATGTATTTTGTGGAGAACATTTCCTCAGATAATGATGTATGTCATGGTGGGACATCACAGAGACAATATCAGTACAATTCATTACATTGTGGTCATCTCAGTTCCATTTTCCAACTGAAGGTATCTTAGGAGCTTTTTACTAGAATGGCCTTTTTTCAACTTTCTGGATGTTTTGCATCAACCAGAATTCCAAGCCAACATAGCAAGAAAAAAGAATTCTCAAAGTGGTACTCTAAAGGCTGACACTTTGGAAAAGATTATGGTAGAATCTAGTTGCCTTTTGAGCACCGGCAAGCCATAGAAACACAGGCTAGAGTTTATGCAAGAGTATTATCTAAATTAGATAACCAAAGGTTCCATACTGGGTCATCCTTCTCCATCTTGACTGATTCTCAACCTGGATTTTGCCTAGTGGGAAACTGGATGAGATTTGTTCCCAAGTTGCAATAGCATGTCTATGCCAACAGTAGACATGGTTGAAGAGAGAACAGCTGGCCCAGAGAATGAGGGTGGTCAGGGAATCAGGGTCATATGGTGAGAATGCAGATAAGGGGCAGCAGGAGTATGGAAGTCAGCTGCCTGGGTTTACGGTTGAAAATCATGAGCTCTCTACTCAGCCGGAATTTGCTAGGTCTCTGTCTCTTCCTTACAGAAATAGAAGACATTGCAAGAACTTGACTGAATTGATTCGATTATATCCCTGAAAATATGAAAAGCAGCCCAGACTGTCATAATGGCAGAACCCATTTACAACAGCAATGAATATATGAAGTTTTGATTTCAAAAGCACTAAGTGATTCTGTTTTGAAAAAAAAAAGAATTAAAAACATAACTCTGACTTTTCAGTGACACCTTTTTGAATAATTCATGCGACAAAGAAAATATTTATTGCTCCCTTTGTCAGCTCTTTCTATGAATGTATTTTCAGAACAACAGTACCATGGTCTTTAGAAAACCTTCTTTAGGAAACCATCTATTCCACTCATTCTTGATATGATTAAACCAATCAACAGTGGAGAGATATACCTGAGAATCACACAAAGATTTCATTTTGTACATATATATTAGATTCATTCTTATTGATTTTAGCTGGATTCTTAATTTCATTGTTAAAAGTCTCAAATGGATAGACAAAAAGTAAGGAATAAGTGTTTATCCTCACCATTATTCCAATTATAAATAGTAATAAGTGAATGTAACACAAAGTAAGAAAAGAGTACTATAGATGTTTTGTTATCCAATATAATAGCCTTCCCTACCCTGACATCTTTCAAATATACTGTATTTTACTTCCCATAATTTCGAGGGCATCACAGTGGTGAAGACTGCACTCTGTTGCTTCCCATCTATAAATATTTCATGTTTGCTTAACTGACTGAATTCTAGTTCAGTCGAGTTTCCACTTTCTGTGCTTTTAGCAGTAGAAAAACAATGCCTTCTGAATGTGAAACCAAAAGTCAAAATCTCCCTATAAAGCAGGGGTGTCAAACTTGATTTCATTGAGGGCCGCATCAGGGTTGTGTTTGATCTTGGGAGGCTGGGGTGGGCATGGCCAGGGTTGGTGTGACCAGGGTGGGAGTGACCAGCTCAACGTCACTCGTGTCGGGGGTACCTGTGGTGGCCTGAGCGCTCTGCCAGAGAAAACGGGCTCCCGAACTCCATTTTTGGCTGCGACGGCCTCCTGCAACCCTCTGCCAGCAAAAACGGAGCTCGGGAGGGCTGCCCGTGGCCCACCCAAGCTCCGTTTTTGCTGGCAGGGGCACTGCGGGCCAGTCCTTCGCTGTTTCCACGGTGGCCCCGCAGGCCAGATCTAAGCACCCTGCGGGCCGGATCTGGCCTGTGGTCCTTGAGTTTGATACCTCTGCTATAAAGCCTTGGGTGCAAATAGAAGCTTTCCTTTCCAAACAAAAACAGCTTTGGGATTATGTTAATTAGATCAAACCAGAGTTAGCTCTGCTTCTAGGGTCTCCATCCTGACCCTGGCCTAAAGCTCCCATTATCTGTTACGGAAACTTTTTTAAAACTAAGCACAGTAATTACAGTACAGTAGAACCTCTGGTCACAACCATAATTCGTTCCATAAGTTTGGTTGCAAACCGATTTTGTCGCGACCCGAACCTAATTTTGGAAATTTGGCGCTTACAAAAAAAATGGTGTGGAAGGGGAAATCAGCCGCAAAAAAATAAAATAAAAAAAAAATGGTGAATTTTTTGGTCGGAACCTGATTTGGTCATGGTCAGAAGTTCATGACCAGAGGTTCTACTGTAATGCAATTAATGTCACATCTAGTTTAACCCTGCCCAGGTTATTTATCTTCCCGGTGAGGAAACAGTTCATTATTCCTTTTTTGATTCTGCTGTAAGCCTTGTGAAAGAAATTTTCAAAAGATTCTTAACAATAACATCATATTCAAAAGCAATAGAAGGAATGGAAATGAAAAGAGTCCATATAGTGCAGCCAGTTTAATATCATGGTTAGGGCTAGAAACTGAGAGACAACTCAGGCACAAAGCTGTCTGGGTGACTATGAAGGTTCTTTATTTTCCAAGGACTGGATATACCCCAATGTAGCAGATAACTGTACAAAATACTTTATTATAGCACAAAACTTTCCTATTGTCCCGTTAACTCTATCCAACTAGGCTTGTGTATCCACATAAGTCTTTGATGGTAGTCCTTATAAGAGCTGTGATGGCGCAGTGGTTAGAATGCAGTACTGCAGGGCTAACTCACTGCTCACTCCAGGAGTTCAATTCTGAGTGGTTCAAGGTTGACTCATCCTTTCATCCTTCCAAGGTCGGTAAAACGAGGACCCCGATTGTTGGGGGCAATATGCTGCCATTGTAAACCACTTAGAAAGGGCTGTAAAGCACTGTGAAGCGATACATAAGTCTAAGTGTTATTGCTATTGCTAAGTGCTATTGCTATTGCTATTATAATAAATACAAGTCTTAAAATTTGTAAAGTGGTACCCAATCTTTGCATCCCTTCAAAAGTTCCTGCACTGCCTCAGTGTAGTTGTTGTTCTGGTTGCTACCAAATTCAGGTCAAGCTCTAACCAAGCTCCAGGCAGGAATCACACTCCAATGGGCTGCTTAGTGTAGCTTGTGGTTCTGGCAATTGATTGATAGCTCTCTTGCTTGCCTGTAATACTTGTACTTCCCAAATGTTGCTCCCTGATTCCTGCCCTATAAACTCACACTTTTGTAGACTAAGGGCCTGGGTGGAGTGAGATTGCCTATGGACATTGGCACATTCTTAAAAACACCAGTAAGTGGTCAATTAGCCTGACACTTCAAATGTCAGCATGGATGCGTATGAGTAAACTGGGTGAGGAATGACTGACTGACTGTCTGTCTGTCTGACTGACTGACTGACTGACTGAATGCATCTCCCTTCAAATTTCTGGGACTGTAAACTTTTACTGAAGGGGTGGACTTTTGACCAGTCACTCTCTCTCAGCCCTAGGAAGCAGACAATAGCAAACAACTTCTAAAAAAAATCTTGCGAAGAAAACTACAGTCCAAGGCAGTTGACAGGAGTGAATGCTTATTTGAAGGCAAACAAACAAACAAACAAAAGCAAGCAAGCAAGCAAGCAAGCAAGCAAGCAAGCAAGCAAGCAAGCAAGCAAGCAAGCAAGCAAGCAAGCTATAATTATGGAAACATTTTGTGATCTCTTTGCTACTAAAGCCTACAGAGAACTTCCAAAGCAAAGATATGAAGCCAAGATGCTGCATTTTGCCCTGTCTGTTTGTTGTCATCATCAGCTCTTTCTTCTGGAACCTTAAATGGAAAACCAAGTGATCTTCCAAATCTTCCTGCTTTATCACATTCCAAGCTGCCTGCTTTCTGCAATTAAATTCAAACCCAGAGATGATTCACATTGTGCCAAAGGTCCTGTTGTTGTTTGGAAAAAAGGCTATAGTTTAACTATGCGAATACAATCCTGAATTATTATGTACCAAAATATTGGTATCTACCATTGAATCAGGAACTATCAGGAACATTTTCTTTTTTCCTGTTTGTTTTGTTTTCCTTTTTTTGCATATTTTTGCATGCTTTGTATTCCTTTCTTTCTGTGTCTTAGAGCAAATAAAATGAATCCAAAGAAGAACCAAGAAGTTGATGGACTTGAGAACGTCTCTCTCTTTGGTGTCTCCAGCTGATCCAAATCTTGTTTACATTTTAACAGATTAACAGAGTTGGAAGGGACCAGGGGTGGGTTCTAACTTACCTTGCTGCCGGTTTGCTTCCTCCCGCGCTGTGTGCGCACATGCGCAATGCTGAAAATCCAGCTTATGCGCATGCGCAGAAGCAAAAAACAGCTTCTGCGTGTGCGCAGAAGCAAAAAACAAGATGGTGGCACCTACGGCCGAACCAGCAGCAACCCACCTCTGGAAGGGAACTTGTAGGTCATCTAGTCCAACCCCCCCGCTCAAGCAGGAGAAATCTGGATATTTGAATGCTGCTTTGACTTAAAGAAGGAAGAAATCAGCTTTATTCCCCTTTTGCCATTTCTGTAGGTTAGCAGAGAAGGGGAATAAATGGAACCCGTTAAGAAAACTTTTTTCTCCCTGTTCAACTTTTACTGGCTAATGGGAAGTGAATCTTCCTTCCCTCCCTCCCTCCCTCCCTCCCTCCCCTCCTTTCTTCCACAAAACCTTT
>QLTV01004242.1:325219-344756 GCA_003457575.1 Thermophis baileyi | reverse complement strand
CTCCCTCCCTCCCTTCCTTCTCCAGCCAACATCTCACACAATGTCTTCAATTTTATTTTTAGAAAAAAAGAGAGTCCATTAATTTCTTGTTTGTTCCATTTTCCAATGTGTCTATGCATACATGTGTGTTGTATGTACATACATACGTACGTACGTATGCGCGCGCGCGCGCGCACACACACACACACACACACACACACACACACACACACACACAAAGATTTGAATGAAACTAGTAAGTTCTGTTTACAACTATGATTACGTTTACTTGATTGATTACTGACCACAGCAAGGTTCATATATCTGTAGAGTAAAGGGAGACAAGATCTGGGATGCAAATATTTAGAACACCACTAGGTGGCAGCAGAGAGTTAGGGCTGTCTCTATATTATCCTGCTGTCATATGATCCATCAGATTTTTTCAGCCCAGAATGGTTGGCCCTACTTTCTGATACGGCAATGGAACCAGCCAGTCATGTACAGTGTTTCGTGGAATACAGATTTACTGCATTTGTACTTTCTACTCAGGTTTCATTCAAGGATTAGCCCCTGACTACGAGGGCTGAATGGAAATATTTTGGTTTACTTTACCAATGGTAGTGAGACTTTTTCATTGCAGATTTTCATTGTGCTACTGAGATTGCAGATCCTAATGTTTCTTTGACTCAAACACCAGTTTTCTCCCTAAATGAACAGTTGCAAATCACATGGTTCGTTGCATAGTCAGCCAGATGATTAGACTGGATCTGGCATTTTAGCTGCCTATCAAGTCTTTCCCAAGAAGCAAAGATAGTACCAAAAGTAATAGGCACCTTGGATACAATTCCAAAACTTCTGGAGCATCACTTGAACACCATTGGCATTACCAAAATCATCATCAGTCAATTGCAAAAGGCAGCTTTACTTGGAACAGCTTACATCCTGCAACTAAATCTTTAACACCATCAAACAACCACATCTGTCTATCCCATGTCCTTGGGAAGGACTTGATATGTGGATAAAAATGCCAAATCCAATATAAACATCTGGATGACTATGTGAAGAACTATAATAACAACAGGTTCTTGGGAAAAACTTTATGCGTATGAAGGTCAACACTAAATAAAGAACTGGTAGCTGTGGCTTCACATTATTGTGAACAGATTATTTATTAAATATATGTGCCACCCAATTCCCACTCTGGAATGATGAAACTGTTGCTGGTAACAGCATTTTTATGCCAACCCGAAAGGCCAATTTTAGGGCTGATTTGAAGCCTTGAACTGGTTCCTAGCAAGGCAAAGTTGTCACTTTTGCAAACAAGCAATTTGTATTGCTGTAGAAGGGAAGAGAATATCACACAATGATTTTATAATAATTTAAATAATGTTACTGC
Source organism: Thermophis baileyi (assembly GCA_003457575.1). Taxonomy (NCBI): domain Eukaryota; kingdom Metazoa; phylum Chordata; class Lepidosauria; order Squamata; family Dipsadidae; genus Thermophis; species Thermophis baileyi. The sequence continues at coordinate 343,381 of QLTV01004242.1, read as the reverse complement.
ACATCTACTTAATTTTATCACATTATATTCTTTAGTTTCGTCCATATGTGTGGGTGATATACTTTCATATTAGAGTATGGGATATTATAAAGCAGGGGTGAAATGCTCCCGGTTCGCTCGTACCTGTCGGTCGCCGTAGAGCCGGTCACCAAGGTAGCGCAAGGCGCCGCCCACCCGCCCGGACGCCGCCATTTGGGTTCTTTTACCCTCTGCGAATGCACAGAACACTTTGCGCATGCGCAAAGGGTAAAAGAACCCAAATTGCGGCATCTGGGTGGGTGGGCGGCGCCTCGCGCTACCTTGGCAACCGGCTGTATGGCGACCGACAGGTACGAGCGAACCGGGAGCATTTCACCCCTGTTATAAAGCCACAAAAACTATGGTAGTTCTATCTAATGGGATTTTTTTTTATACTGAACATCTCTCATTTGATTTTTAGAAAAACTGTTCAAAAATTGGCAGACACTCTGTTGCAAGGACTGTGTTGTGTACATGTATCTGGCCAATCAAGGTCAATAAATATTTTATAAGCAAAATAAGTTTCTTTAAAAAATCAAATTTAACAGCACTACAGGGTTATGTTCTTTTATTTCATTAAATTCTAGTTTACATGATCTGAACAAACATTTGCTGTCAATATTTAATTTTAAAAAGTCCAACTCAATCAAGTAAACAAAGCCTTAGAAAGTATAATTTTCTTCCTTGACTAAACTAAACCCATTAAGACTTTAATGCAAGAATGAATGAAAGACAAAGGGTACATGCTTCTCAAAAGATGAAAGCATGCAGTCCATTTGCATTTTAAAATTAATTGCTGACCTAATTATTTGTCAGTAGAGGCATAAATTAAGTAAATATAACTTACAGTAAGGCTTCAAGACACCCAGAGGAGTTCGACTCCCCCAGAGTAAATTGTAATTGTCCAGCGTGACAATCTATTTTTGCTGTCATTTCATGACCGAAGGAAAAATTTCTGGGAAACTGTACCATATGGAGACATGAGAGGGAATGATAGACTTAGATCTCTTGTACAAAGGGATGAGAAACTAGAAGTCACCAGAGAACATCTGAAGGCGCAGCTTTGATTTTAGAAAAAGGGGGATATGCTTCCCATGCCTACTTAGATGGAATTTATAATGCTGATGAAAATGCACTGATGAGCTCTTACGTAACCAGTATGCTTCAGATGAATTGATGAATTAACTATTACTCTTATTTACTAAATAAGAGTAATTTTCCATGCAGGCCAGGAATTATGAGAATAGTTGTGCACCCCATCTTGCTCTCTATATGTTCACTAAGAGCCAATAACAATAAAAAACAATATTCATCATCAAAATCAGTGTCCCTGAAGTAGGCTAGCTTGGTAGAAGCAGATAGAATTAACTGTCTCTCCATCGTGACAAGATAGTAGATAATCAGCTTCATTTGCTGTGAGTGGTTAGCATGCAGTACTGCAGGCGACTTCTGCTGACTGCCGGCTGACTGCAGTTTAACAGTTCGATTCTCACCAGCTCAAGGTTGACCCATCCTTCCATCCTTCCAAGGTCGGTAAAATGAGGACCCAGATTATTGGGGGCAATATGCTCTGTAAACTGCTTAGAGAGGGCTGTGAAGCACTGTGAAGTGGTATACAAGTCTAAGTGCTATTGCTATCTGTTGTTACATAATATAGACTACCTGGATCCATTACATTTGGGTCTACCCTTTCTGACTCTAGAGTTCTGAAAGATTGCACTTAATCACTCTTTAGCATGTATTTGAAGCCACTGAGTGATGTTATTTATTAAATTTATTGGATGCCCATCTTACAAAGGGGGAACTCTAGTGTCAAGCACGGGAAAATCAGGAAATCCAGGCATTTCAAATGAATATGAAGATTTATTGCAAGCTTATGCTCTATATGAGAATTGAACTACTAACAGTCAAAGTTAATAGGCGGTAGATGTCAGTGGAATTCAAGGTGGGTTGGACTTAGATCTCTTGTGGGTATGGAGGGACTCGAGTCTGATGATGCATTTGACTCCTCCCTCAGGCTCAGCTTGGTCATTTCCTGCCCTTAGGCTTTCCGATGTAGAAATGTGCTGTTTTGCATAGCAGGTTAGGATGGCACAAATCCACTGAAAGCGGAACTCTGCAATGCGCAGGAATACATGTGATTCATCTTTCTTTTAATAGCCATGTTTTTTCCCTCTATGGCTGCTTCAGAAGATTTTCCCAATTGTATTTGCAAATAGGTGTATGCACAACTATTTTGATTTTCTGGAGAGAAAATCCAGGAAAAGCATTCAAAGCAGATTTGCAAGCTTGGAAAAAACCACAGTTGCCCTCATGATTTATAGAGAGGGGCATCTTATGGCAAAACACCAAATATGCAATGTTTGAGGGATGTCAAACTTGATTTCATTGAAGGCCTCATCAGGGTTGTGTTTGACCTCAGGAGGTCAGGGGGTGTGGCTGGGGTGGGCGTGGCCAGCTCGATGTCACTCGTCAAGGCTCCATTTTCGGCTGCGACGGGCTACATTTTCGCAGGCAGAGGGCTGCAGGAAGCCATCGTGGCCGAAAACAGAGCCTGGGAGGGCTGCCCGCAGCCCTCCGGACCTCCATTTTCGCTGGCAGAGGCACTGCAGCCCGGTCCTTCGCTGTTTCCAGGGTGGCCCCGCAGGCCAGATCTAAGCACCCCGGGCCGCATTTTGGCCCGCAGGCCTTGAGTGTGACACCCCTGTTCTACTGGTTATAGCCCATGAGGAGGAGTAAAAAAAAAAAGTCAAGATTGCAGGATTGATCCTCTTTTATAGGATAATATTTTTTAGTATTTTAATATTTATTATTTTGAGTGTAAGCTGCCCAGAGTCGCTTTGCAGAGTGAGATGTGGGGGTATATAAATTTAATTAATAAATAAATACATGTGACTTGTGGGTGCAACACAAAAAGGAAGGATAGGGCAGGTTCATTGTGCAGGTACAGCTGCCATCTTGATTCCCTGCATCCTTAACCATGGGAATGAGAAAAATGAAACTACCATGGGGCACTGGCTAAAGAACCCCCCCCCAACTTCAGAATTTGCTGGACTATATTTTGCAAAGGCTATGCTGGCTAGAGGAAAACATCAAGTCCAGAAAATTTGGTTGCAGCTTCATGGTAGGGGTGGGTGGATTGATGTTTATGGCCTCATTTCATTATGAATCTCTTGGGATGATTCCCAACTTATTGTGAGATAAAAGGCTATAAAAATCATACATTGCCTCAAGCTGAGATTGTGCTCTAGTGAACAACCAATCAAATAAATAAATATCCAGAAATGTCTTGGTGTTTAGTTTTATAAAAAAGACGGAGTCTGATTTTTCTTTCCCTTTTCTTTTTTAATTCCAGGGGAACTGCTATAAACCATCTGTTACAGTCACCCATTATTATGACATGAAGCTAAGAAAACATAGATTAATAAGCTCACATTCAGGCTTGACTCAAGAAAAGACTTGAATCCTGTGTGACCAAAATGGTACTTTGAAAGAGTCCACGTATAATGGAGGACAGCAGTTTCTCATCGTATTTCAGATACATGAACTATTCAGCTTGGGGTTTCCCCCTTCTACTTCATGTTGTCTTCTCTTTTGTCTTCAGTTGGCATTGGTGAACCGGCTTGTAGGATATTTTACTGATCTTTTCAACTCATTAAATACAGTTGTCATAATAGTGAGGGTACAAATGCATGTCAAACTCTATAAGCAATGTCAAAATAAAGCAACCACATTTTAAAAAAGAAATGGTTTCAAACCTTTGAACGTCTCCTTGAGAAATACGGAAATTCTTTTTATCTTGTTGTTTTTGACAACACAGATTGTTTTGCAGCAACACACATGAAAATCTCCCTGCAAAACAAAACATCCTCCTTCACAATGATTAAATATAAGAAAGGAAAAAAGGAAGGAAACTACAAAACTACAATAAACTGGCTTTTCAGTTGCTTAAAATGGTTGGGTATTGAGGACCCAAAAGTTGTCATTTGATACTTAAGGCTAGAGAAAAATAACAATGAAAAAAATGTGATAACACTTGTGAAATGCAGTGTTTATAGAAAGATAATTTATAATTATAATTTTCAATCAAAACAGAACAGTTTTCCCTATTCCAAATATCTTTACACTGACATGTTATTTTTATAGCGTTGAAATAAAATTCCAGTTAACATGATGCCATGCAAAAGACAACTTTGTTTGGAAAAACTTACATCTTGTGTCGATATCTTTAACCCCATCAAACATCCACATCTGCCTGTCTTCAATCCTTGGGAAGGACTTGATAGGTGGACAAAAATGCCAAACCCAGTCTGAACATCTGGCTGACTGTGTGACAAACCAAAATAATAATCATAATCTGCCTTTCCATTTGACAACAAAGTTGTGTAATTCAGCAATATGTTTGACTTAGTTTAGGATTGCTCAGTATATATTACTTGATTTAAGCATAACTTAGTTTGTAATTGTAACCTTTTAATAAATTGACTAACTCATTAATTATCTTTATCCTGAGCCGAGGTGGCGCAGTGGTTAGAGTGCAGCACTGCAGGCTACTTCAGCTGACTGCTAGCTGCAGTTCGGCGGTTCAAATCTCACCGGCTCAAGGTTGACTCAACCTTCCATCCTTCTGAGGTGGGTAAAATGAGGACCCAGATTGTTGGGGGCAATATGCTGACTCTGTAAACCGCTTAGAGAGGGCTGTAAAAGCACTATGAAGCGGTATATAAGTCTAAGTGCTATTGCTATTGCTATCCTTTCTTTCTTTCTTTTTTTTTTTTGAAAAAAGCCTTGCCATTCAGAAGTAAAGACTTCATAAAGAGCAGGCCTGGTCATTGTCTTTAAATTTGACAGACTCAGCACTTGGATAGCTACAGGACTGCCTTGTCAGGATGGAAGGCAGGGCGGGTCCAAATGAGCAAGATGATGGGCAGAGCATCACAATGCAAGCCCAATTTGTTTCATATGTGGGCCAAGGCTCCACATACATTCCACATCCTGATACCCTTTCTTCATCATGCTGAATTTGATCCTCCAATATAAGCCATGCCTTTTGGTTTACCTGAAAAAGGGATAGCTGAAGGACAAATGGAAACGCCCTCCCCCTCACTGAGTAGTATTCTACTGTATGTGGCTTGTGTCATATTATGGGACACTTCTTTGCTGAAGTAGGGAACACTCTAAAAGAAGAGAATATATATACATTTTGCTGAGGTATGGGAAGGTATTCTTTGCTGAAATATTTGTTGAGATATGGAACGCTCCCTAGTATCAAGCTTTCAAAATGGTATTAGGGGCATCTGATTTTTTCATAGAGCATTAGCTATTGATCATGAGATGTCCAGTTGGTTAGATATTATCTTGCTATCTCATCTTGAGACTTGCAAGGTGATAGACCACACACACACACACACACACACACACACACACACACACACACACACACGTACGTTTCAAAAAGATTGTGCTTTCCCCCACTATTATAGTAATAGATAAGCAAAAATATTATCATAAGGGGGTCCCTAACACACTACAAAAATATAAGTAACATTTAGAAATAAAAACCACCAAGCTTGTTAAGATTAGTCATGCAAATTGAGATGGCTGGCTGCAACTCCCTGTTGAATGTGTCAACTTACCTTGAGTGTATTGTAGCACTGTCTTTCTATAATCTATCAAAAGATCTTTCCCAAGTTTGCAAAATATGCTTGTCGTTACAGCCATCTCCTCTTCTTACAACTGTAAGTATTTAACTTTTGCTTTGTAGTCACTTTATAAGCCCAAGTTCTTACACTGGCTTGTTAGACAAAAGCAACATTATTCTTCCACAGTAAAACATTAAAACTATTTATGTTTTTAATTATAAAATGGGACCAAAAGACCTTTATCTAAGAATTGAAAGATCATAAGATAAAACCAAATGAAGTTCTTTCAAAGTGCAGATATAATTATCTTTTAAAATAAGACAAGAAATGACAAGATTTTTACTTAATGTCAAATGAAATTAAAGATGGAAATAAGATAGAGATATACAATTCAAGACATTTTGAAGCAATGAAATAAATATCTTTGGAGGAATGGAAGAGAGATATTTTGAAATATATTTGGAAATCTTGACCTGTACTTAACACAATATTTTAATTTTTAATGCCACTAAGAAATAGAAAGTGGATTATTTTCAAAAATATGTTCAATGTAATAGACTGGAGTATATATTTCAACAAGTTTGTTGTGTTGTTTTTAATTATTGCTAAAACCGGAACTGCAAGCTACTGAATACTAATAAATGTAGCATCTTTTCCTTTATAATATATATGTATGTTTTAGCCTCCAGTCCCCTAATCATCTTTGTTGCTCTTCTCTGCACTCTTTCTAGAGTCTCAACATCTTCTTTACACTGTGGTGACCAAAACTGGATGCAGTATTCCAAGTGTGGTCTTACAAAGGCATTATATATGATTTTATTCCTCTGTTAATACAGCCTAGAACTGTGTTGGCTTTTTTGACAGCTCAGCACACTGCTGGCTAATATTTAAGTGATTGTCCACTATGACAATCACTTAAATATAAGATCCCTCTCACAGTTACTACTGTTGAGCCAGGTACCACCTATACTATACCTGTGCATTTGGGTTTTCTGTAGAACCCTACATTTTTCACCATTGAATTTCATTTTGTTAGATAGCTCCCAATGTTCAAGTCTGTCAAGATCCTTCTGTATCTTAAGCCTATCTTCTGGAGTGTTGGCTATTCCTGCCAATTTGGTATCATCTGTAAATTTGATGAGTTCCCCTTCTATTCCCTCATCCAAATCATTGATGAAGACGTTGAAGAGTATTGGGCCCAAACAGAGCCTACTGTTACTTCCCTCTGTGTAGATGCAGTTCCATTGAGGACTACACATTGAATGCAGTTGGTCATGTCCTCTAGCCAGTTACAAATTCATCTGATGACAATGCTGTCTATCCCAAGTTTTTCTATCTTACCAAGAAGTGGTTTGTGGTCTACTTTGTCAACTTTAAGAGGTATGGGCTTCAGTTTCCAGAATTCCAATGCTGGCTATTGTTTGACCAAGACCAGATGCATGGTTCCATATTAGAGGACACAATTTCCAGGTATTTTAGTTTCAATTCAAAGTTATGTATGAAGGTTCTGCACATTTTGTTTAGCTTAGATTAAATTAATTTTGAGGTAGAAAGGCTCACTTTTTTTTTTTTTGCAGAAATAACTGTATTCAATGTTGCGGTTTTAAATATTTTATTGAAATGCAATGGGAAAAACTTCAACAGCAAACCTATGGAAGGTTTGGATTTTTTTACTTCCATCATGTACTTTATTTTAATGGGAGGAATTAAATGTCAAAACACAAAAGATATAATATCCCATAATCCATTTTTTTTAAAAAAATTACAAACCTAAATTGCAGGCACTACAAGAGAGGGCACAGTAGTCTTATTCTGACATTGCGTGAAATGAACTTCTATATTTTTGTTATCCTTAAATAATATTTGCATATATGATTTTGTAAGAGGTAAGGTTTTGGATGTAGGGATACTTTGTCACAATAAAACATGATGTACATAGCTTCAGCAATGGGTTAAAGTAAATACATTTCTGTGAAAAAGCATTTGCCTCCTTTCAGATTTTACAAACATTACACAACTTTGCTACAGAATACCATATCTTCATGTAAATCTTAGTATATATCCATATATATATAATACCATATCTTCATGTAAATCATATGAGTGAACAAATAACAACAATTTTTGTCACCTCTTTAGACTAAAGGCTGAACAAGAAGCAATAGATGGAAATTAATCAATGAAAGAACCAACCTAGAAATAAGGAGAAATTTCCTGACAGAACAATTAATCAGTGGGACGGCTTGCCTTCAGAAATTGAGAGTGCTCCAAAACGGCAGGTTTTTAAGAACAGATTGGATAGCCATTTGTCTGAAATGGTATAGAACAGTGATGGTGAACCTTTTCAGCACCGAGTGCCCAAACCGGAACGCATGTGCATGTGCATGCACGTGCGCGTGCCGGAGCACCGGAAACCCAAAGACCAGCTGGCCGGATTGCGCATGCCTGTTTTTGCCTGTTTTTCGGGCCATTTCCAGGCTGTTTTCTGGGCTGTTTTCAGGGCCGTTTTCAGGCCATTTTTCGGGCTATTTTCAGGCTGTTTTTTAGGCCGTTTTCAATGCGCACCGGAAACCAAAAGAGCAGCTGGCGACGGCACATGTGCCCACAGAGAGGGCTCTGCGTGCCACTTCTGGCACACGTGCCATAGGTTTGCCATCACGGGTATAGAATCTCCTGCTTGAGCAGGAGGTAGGACTAGAAGAACTCCAAGGTCCCTTCCAACTCTGTTATTTTATTATTCTGATAATTCTTGATCTTAAATAGATTAGAACTGCATGCACTACAATCAGACAACATGAACCCATGTTCATTCAGATGTTGCTAACTTACCAGTAAGCCCCTTCAGTGTAGATAGTGGTACAGATTGTGCAATATAATTTAGCAATACTTGGAAGGCACCATTTCTCCATTCCTGTTAGAAGATGACCAAGAAACAAACATGTCCACTGTATTCAAAAGACAATAGGAACCAGCTTTGTAAACTGACTCTGCGTATGAACATTTCAGGCGTTCAAGGACTAGCAGTACAAGACAGTTCCTATAAACATGAAACTTTTTGAATGGCCCTTAAATATTCCTGCCCTCATGTAGCCAAATAAACATTTCTAATGGAGGCTGCCAAGAACTCAATCAGCTTCAGCAGCTTCTGGAGAACACATTGACTCAGTGCCCTCCCATTCAGCCTACCTTGACATTGTTCTCCCTATTCCAATGGAGTCTTAGTTCCAAGCAAACTGTAGTGTGGAAGACCTGAGCTTTATACTTTATGTCTCTGCAGTGCAGATCAATGCTTTACTAGCTCAATTCCCCCTTCTTACCTGCTGCATAAAAAGATCCTTGCTGATAGCCAAGTTTGATAAGTAAAAAAAAAAATACTTCTCCCTTGCTTAACTATGTGCACACAGGATGCCATCCTCCTTCCTTTGTTCTTTCGCAAGTTGATGTTGTCACCTCCTGAGTCATGAAACTATTTGTGGGAACGACTCTAGAGAATGTGGATAGCAAAGAAAAGGCTGCAAATTAATAATAATGAAAGACCAAAAAAAAAAAAAAAAGGAAAAGGAAAAGAGATTTTAAAGAGACTTTTCTCCAGCATCCTGCAACCTGGAGGAAAGTTTTCTTCAGGTTGTGTTCTTCTTTTTCCATCGTACAGTAAGTTCTCCTTTCATCATTTTTTAAAGCAAGAGCTGTTTGGGGGCAGGACATGAAAGCAAATGGCAGGTCAAAGGCAGGTATTAGTGGCCAAGGAGGCTCTTGCCTGGCTCTGTTTCATCCCCATGTCCAAGCTTTTTCCAATCAGCAGGTAGAACAGGTTGTATATTTCAGTCACATCATTTTCTTCTTGATGGCAAGCACTGTACCTTCAGCCATCACATTTGCATTTCAAACTGCCAAATGGCTGCATTGATTAATTATTTATCATGCTTTCATGAAGAAGAGACTGCTCTCTCTTCCCTCCCTACCCCCAACATTATGGAACTTCAATTATTTTGATCTGGGCATAGATGCATGGTTCACTTTTAAAACAAAATAACCATACACATTCACACCCACGAGCACACAGTTATGGTCCTGTGCTTAAAGGCTGCTATTTAAGTGCATCGTTAATATTGTTCATCCAAGGAGGCTGTACTTTTCAGGACCAAGCTCAAGTATAAGAAATCAAACAGTATTTTTCAGTTTGGATTCAGCTCCTCTCCTGTTTTTGATTCACTTATTGGGCAAGATGTCCATTTCAGTGGCAGTTGAAGATTTGTAAATTTACAGAGTGGGGTAAATTAAATAAATAAGCCAAAATTAGATTCTTACAGCTACTCATTTTGGGACTTGGATATGGCTATATTCTGCTGGCAAAACTGTGATTTTTAAAGGTATTTATTCCATATAGGAAGCTGTATGATGGAGTTAGAGACCAGTCATTGCAGGATGCCAAGATGTCTGACTGCCTTCGCGGTGTTTATTGCTTATATACAGTTTTACAAGCAGCAAAAGGTAACAAAGAGCAACAGCATTTTCATTGGTGAATTCTCCTTGCCAATCCTTAAGAACATCCTACATCCTGTTAATACAACCTAGATGAGATCATGTACCAGCCAGAGATAGTGTCCTGCTTCATCCAGGCAATATGAACGGGGTGAAATCATGGGAACTGAGTGAGATCATGTAGGTACTTGAGGCCCTTCTGAGGTAGGCAGTTTGCTGCACATAACTTCCAAATGACCTCCATCTCTACAGCTGTAGTATCAGCTGGGGACAGAGGCAAATGTATGTTTGTCATGTCAACCAATGCATCTCAAGATGAGACATTTTTTGGCTGAGCTGAACAAGGAGAGGACTTGGGATTGCCCACAAGTGCTCCAGACAGTTGCTCCTCATAAGGAGACTGCCAAACAGCTGTCTCCTGTGGGTTTAATGCTCTGGAAGATGAGGGAATACAGTCAACTTACTTAAACTGCAGACAGCCTTTTTAGGGACATAAGGTTCATATACTTCCTTTCTTAAACACTTTTGGAAGTTGCTTGTTAACAGCTTTTCAGATACTAGGAACCTTCAGAATTGGTATTTTTTTTTAAATTACACCAGGTGAGTTTCCTTTAATCCTTAGGAAATGAAGTTTTAAATACACATTTAAGAACTTAAAATTTTCTTGGGGGGCGGGGAATAAACAGCAAAACAGTGATTAGAATGTTGATTGTGAAAAGTTACAAACAGACTAAGGGTCCAGATGGATTTGAAATAAGATTTTGAAACTAATTAAAAGAAACCTTCCCATAGGAAAATGCTGTTGTTTGGAAAACTTAAAATAATAATAATAAGATTGGATTTTGAAGGTTGGACACTAGAGGGAACCAAAAGGAGCTAAAAATTATAATTAAAGGAGAAGAACATTTAAATTAAATTACTACTACAAAATAGAGCAAAACATTTTAACATTGGACATATGGAAGAATATTTGTGAACAAAGGATCTAGAATTTTAAGAATATCTACCAATATAAATTGACTGCTTTTAGAAGATTATATAGAAGAAGAGTCAATTTACCAGATAGGACCGATTAGCTTTCTTTTGCCAATTGGGACTGCAATACTTGTTGATGTCATTGATCAATCTTGTTTTAGGTCTCTTTTGTGGATGCTTTTTATCAAGTGACTATGACTTCTATGACTGCCTTGATCCACCTGCCATCAGTTCTTCTTGCTATGTGACCAGCCCATTTCCATTTCAATTCTTTTACTCTTTTGATGAGAGTAAACTCATATACTTTCGTTTGTTCTCTAATCCATGTGCAGATCTTTTTATCTTGTCTTGTAATGCCAAGCATGTATCTTTCCATAGCTCTTCTTCATAGCTTTTGTATCAATTGTGAGGTTAGTGTCCATGTTTCACCAGCATATGTTAGAACAGGTCACGCACACTGATTGAAAACTTTTCTCTTCAGGCATAAGGGAAAGTTGTTCTTGAAAATTATGCTTAGCTTCTGAATGCCTGCTAACCACATTTAAGATGCCATTCAATTTCCTTTATTGTATCACCTTCCATTGAGATCCATTGGCTAAGGTATATGTAGTGGTCTACTACGTTTAGTACTTCTCCAGATATAAAAAAGATTTCTTTCTTTGGTGAATTTATTAAACATAACCTGGCTCTTTTTCAGTATACCAATATACCTTATACCAGTATATATTGTATAGTGGAGATACAAATGAAACCAGCTGATGTCTTAACAAATTAAAAGGGTAATGTAGATAACTTTCTTATATTGAATTTATTCGTTAAAAGATATTTGTTAAAGTTTGGAAGAATTTTGTGAGAAAGGACAAAGAAAGAGAAATGAGAAAAAAAATCAAGTCCTAGGATATTATTTGATGGGATTAAGGGACAAGATTGTTAAAGGTAAAGGGAAGATGTGGCTTTAAAGGTTTCTTTATAATAAGAGATGAGATATGGGAAGAAAAGATTACTTTTTGTATTTTAAAAGAAGGTGATAAGTTACTAAAATTTTTATACTTGTTTTAAAGAGGAATTTACTTCTTTATACATTTCTTTTTTTCTTTACTATGTTGTTTTTCCCTTTTTATTTTTATTCCCCCCTTTTTTCTGCATTTTATATTTTTTCTTTTTATTCTTTTACTCTCTTAGTGTGTGCTAGTTCTTATTTTTTAATTATAAAGTTCAATCAATTTATTATAAAAATATCATGCAACCAGTTCATCAGATATGTGCTTAATAAGAACTGTCAAAGATTAAAAATAAAAATGTCACCAGTTAATCTTTTTATTATTATTTATTTGATTTCATTTGTAGGAGTTTAGACTGCCTGACTCCAAAAAGATTCTGGTAGCTTTTACAATATTTAGAAGAAGACATAATTTTTAAAAGTACGTAATTTAAAAAAGAACCTGACCACCCAGGCAAAACCACATAAATAAGATCCAGAAAAAGAAAATTGCCAGAGATTCCACCCAAATCCCAGGCCTGGGATTGAAGCCAGGTTTTAGGAAACCTCTGGAACAGTTGAAGGGTGGGTGCCATATATATCTCTGGGGGCTACTGATCCAGAGGGAAAGACAAGACACGTTTCCTTGGTTCTGTAAGATGACGACATTTAATTGAAGGGACCTGAAGGACACCCACTCTGCCCGATCACTCTGGATGGACAGAAATAATTGGAGACTTATTTATGCTTAAGGAGATCTGGAAGCTATTTTAGTAATTGCATGGTGGTTTCTATGCATCTGTATCTCTGTTTAAAAAAATGCATTTAAAATTAGTGACACCAGACACAATATAGATTGCTGTTGTAACCTAAATACAAATCGTACAAGAAGCTATTAGACTATAAATGGAGCCATTAATTTATGAACAAGGATTAATAGTCATTCTAAAGGTGATTTATAAGATTATGGGTTATAGGTAGAGGATAAGACTTGTCAATAATTAGCATTTTTTCTTTATTCCATTATACTTTTAACTTTGCAGGGGATTGGATGGTTGATTTCTAGCTGCTGAATCCCGACCTTAGTGTCTCACCTTCCAACTTTTTCTCATAGTTCAGCCTGAACTATGTCTTTCCTTCTTTCACATATCTTTCTCTTTAGCCCTTCCTTTTTCTGTTGGTGCCTCTCTCTTTTTCTCTTAGATCTTTTTTTGTCCCCTTCTAGGGTTTTGCTGAAGTTTAGTTACAATCTTGTTTCTTTGTACTGATCTATCTGTATATCTAATGATTAGGAATGTTTTAAGAGTCTATTTTCTTTTTTCAAACATTTGTTAATCATCCGTAATAGTAACTAGACTAGAATGACAGAGTAGAAATTAATAGTTTCATTTTTCAAAGCTTCATCATACCCACTGATGAACTGTCCTTGCAGTTGGTCTATGCCAGGGGTCGGCAACCTTAAACACTCAAAGAGCCATTTGGACCCATTTCCCAGAGAAAACAAAACACCGGGAGCCACAAAACCTGGGTGGGCATGGCCAACTCAATGTCACTCACTCCCACCGAGTCACATGACCCCCAGCCACGCCTACCCAGGTTTTGTGGCTATGCTTTCTTTTCTATGGGAAACAGGCAGGGGTGGGTTCTAACTTACCTCGCTGCTGGTTCGCTTCCTCCCGTGCTGCGTGGCTGCGCCTTGTGGGCGCGTGCGCGTTTCATATGTGTGCATGCGTAGTGCCGAAAAATCCAAAAAAATTTTTCAAAAAAAAAAATAAAAGCCAAAAACAAGATGATGACACATGTGCAGTGCTGGAAACTCAGCTTCTGCACATGTGCAGAAGAAAAAAAAAACGGAAAAAAATTAAAAAAAAATTAAATTTTTTTTTTAAAAAAATGGCAGCGGCCACAGACCGGCAAAGACTGAACCGGATCCGTGACGTCATTGTGATGTCACCAGTGGGTCTCTACCTGTTCAGGCGAACCTGTCCAAACCGGGAGGAACCCACCTCTGGAAACAGGTATCTCTCTCTCTCTCTTTTCCCTCTCTCCCTCTCTCTTTCTCCCTCTCCCATCTCTCTCCCTTCCTTCCCCCTCTCATCTCTCTTTCTCTCTCCCTCCCTCATCTCTCTCTTTTCTCCCATCTTTCTTTCTCCCATCTCTCTCTTTCTCCCTCTCTCTCCCCTTCTCTCTCTCTCTGCTGAGGAACTATCGCCACCCCCGGTGGAGGCTTCCCTTTGGGTGACCCTCCTCCCCCTCTCCCGACTCCCTGGCTGGCTGTGGTGGGGCCAGGAGGGTGCGCGCGCACAGACATTCCTCAAGCGAGCGCCAAAGTGCAACAAAGTGCAGCAAAGGCGCATGCGGAGGGCGGCCGGCCGCTCGCTTAATGAATGTTTGGACACGGCTTCTCTCCTTCCCTAAGTCTCCGTCATCGCCTTGCCATGCCCCCCCCCGCATGAGAGGAGAAGGAGTGGGAGTGGGAGGAGGGTCGCCAGAGCTTTAGTGCAGGAGCGAAGTGGCCCTGTACCTGCTTTCGCGCCACATTTGCGCATAAGGCAGCCTTTGCTTCCTGCCGCTTCGGGCTGGAGCTTACGCCCTCCCCGCTCAGCTGAAGACATGGCATGGCGGGACATGGCAAGGCGATGGCCAGATCTTTAGGGCAGGAGAGAAGCCGTGTCCAAAAACCTTCCTTAAGCGAGCGGCCGCCTGCCCTCCGCGCGCGCCTTTGCTGTGCTTTGCTGCGCTTTGGCGCTTACTTGAGGAGGGTCTCCCAGCACGTGCTCACCCTCCTGGCCCTGCCAAGCCAGCCAGGGAGTCGCGAGAGGGGGAGGAGGTTCGCCCGAAGGGAAGCCTCCGCCGGGGTTGGCGATCGTTCCTCAACCAGCACCGGAGAATCAGTCCCGGCCGCTTCTCCATTCCCGTCGTTGCCCTTACCTTCTCAGGGAGGGGAGGGTGAGGGTCAGGGCCATCCAGGGAGACAGGGAGCCACAGCAGAGGGCCCAAAGAGCCGCTTGCAGCTCCAGAGCTGCGGGTTGCCGACCCCTGGTCTATGCTGAGTCCTTGTTCCCTCCACTGTGCTCCTCCAAGCTATTACTGTTTTGAGGGGTTTAACATAAAGGTCATTGCAATAGCCACTGTTTTCATCTGTCCATCCTCCCAAGTTACAAAGTCTTGGCTTCAGGGCATAATTTTTGAAGAGTCAGCTTGCCATGATGGGTTAAAAAATGATCCTCTGTCTGTACCACAATTTAAATAAACAAATATATTCTTATTAAACAATAGAAATAAGTATGCCTCACCATCTTTTTTAACCAACAGACAGAAATTATTCCTGAGACATACATTTTATTCCTTCCCCAGTTTTTTAAAAAAAATAGAAATTCATGGACAGGACATGGAACTGCTGGAGGATAGTTTTAAGATATATGGCTTTTCCCCATCAACCTAACTACAGTATAAATGTTTCCCTGCTGTGTCCTCCTGATGATCCCTTCATTTCATCAGAGCCAGTCAGGAGCCATTTGCAAGGACAAGGAAATTCAAATCAGGGAAGAGAGGAGAAGGGAAAGAATAAGGGGTAAAAAAACAAGGGGGGGGAAAAGAGAGTGAGGGGATGAGTTAGTGAATAAGAAAACAACAGCGAGGATGGAGGTAAGTACATGTAGGGAGTAAAATATGGAACTAAGTCAGATAGGGAATGAAGTAATCTGGCAACAATGAGCAAGGGTTTCAAGTTGAATGTATCTGCTCATTCTGGACTGTATCACAGACAAGACTGAGAAAGATTGAGCCACCCTCACTCTCACTTTGAAATTAAGAGTGAACAAGAGCAACTTCCTTCACTCTGCAGGTGTGTAATCAGGACACTACCAATTGTTGGTGACTCGAAATGGGCAGAACACAAACATGTCAGAAAGTGACAATATGGGCAGCAAATCTCATGGTAGCATAATCTTGTGTTGACTCAAGGATAATAAGCACTTTAACTAAGCAGTGGGGAAAGGCCCACATTTTTCCTGATCACATGAAGCCTTCACTAACATTTCACAGAAGCCCCTTTGAAATTTGCTACTCAACACAACAAACTCAGTGATTCAAAGGACAAGGATGTGGTGTGGAGCAGGTCCTGCATACATCCTTTGCTGAGGCAGTGTTGAAACCCAATCAGTCAAAAATTAGAACTAGTTTAAGTCTGACAAGGAAGATTTCACCCCCCCCCCAGAAGAGACTGAAGGTGCCCTGGAAGGGATGGTTAGAAGATGATGCATCTATAAGAAGAATTTGGCATTTCTTATATTCTTCCCAACACAGAATCTGAGCCATATAAGAAACGTCAAATGCTTCTTATTTAATGTAATATAACTTTCGGAGCATTCTTTAGTTAACTGACACTAAACCATTTTTTCTAGGGATTTCAATGTTTCTGTTATCACCTTCTATGGCTGCTCAGCAGTTTTGATTTCCAGCTTTTCAGCTCATTCTACTTCTATATATTATGTTTTGGTTTGCAAACTTTCTGACCCCACTTTTGCCTATGCTTTTTCTGCCTCCAAATTTTACCATTCCCATTTCATTCTTTCTCAAAATACTTACATTGCACCTTAGTTTTAAGAGAAATAATTGATCTATGTACAATCAATGAGTATGAATATTATGATAACTGTCAACAACAAACACCTTCATTTGAACTGATCAAACAGTTATATAAGTTACTAATAGGAATAGAATGTCCATCACAGTTTTACCAATATATTTCCTGATTTACAATTGATTCAGGTACCTGGTGGTTTTGTTGATCATTGATCCCTTCAACTGTTCACAATATAACCTGGATGTAGCTTTGAATGAAGCAAGAAAACATGGCTAAGTGACTGATGATCAAATCGAACAGAACTATCTTAACCAGAGTGGCTCTGGACTTTATATAAGAAAACAGACACATGGCATACAGCTAAAACAACTGAAACTAAAATTCAATATAATAAATTGTGAATCTATCCATTCTGATGAAGTCTATGGTTATCAACAGAATAATGTCTCCGTAGGCCCCAAATTTGTCACATTACTTGGGCTTTGTCCCTTCATTAATTGTCAAGCAACAAGCAAACGAAATTCAAGTCCGTGGAGAAAAAGCAATTAGATATTTTAAGCAGTGATAAAAACACCACAAATAATCAATTTCAATGACATTAGCAGCTACTAGGTCTAGGAAAAGTCTATAAATGGGAGAATTTATTGCAGAATACCCGCCAGTTTACCAAGCATTGATCCTTAAGCATAGATGGCTGGATTTTAAGAGGAATTTGTAATGATTCTCCCCGTTAGTATAAGGAAAAACAAAAACCAGGGAGGGAAAAGCAGAGCAAAACAAACTTACACTAAAATGGCTGTTAAACTCTATTTGTTTACTTTCTATAAGCAACCCACCAGTAAATTGTTTAGAGGCAATTAGATGTAATCTGATGCACAGAATCTCTGAAAAGGGGAGTAGTTAATTGCAATAATAACACACTGTTTAAAAAAATGTTTATTCTTATTTTAAAGATTGTTTGGCACACCTGGAAAAAAGAAGCTCTGAAATATATTTTCCCTGTAAAACCTAAAGCCAGAGCTGCTCTTTTTAAAACACATACATCCTTTCATTGTGAAAGTTAATGCCAGACGGTACTTAAATTCGTATTAACCTTTCCAATACTATTTATTTATGTTAAATAATCCCACATTATACTCTTGCTCACACTACACAAAATGAAAATGGGATGAATAACATTCATTAGAAAGACTAATTTACCTACTTAAGTTAAAGACATAGCCGGGTAGCTTTGAAAATTGAATATTGAGTGTTCCAAGTTATATTTAGGGAAGGCCAAAAAAGGTGGCAGCTGCAGTTTTGTGTTGAAGTTCAAAGCCGTGGGACTCTTGTATACCTACAGAGCTTCAGTATACGCAAGAGTAAAGAGGTAAGCTCTTTGTTGTATGTATGTTTACCTTTCAATTGGAGATCCTGTAGTTACATGAGAGAAATTATCTGGGGCTTAAATAGGTGGATGAATGAGGCAATTGTTGTTA
>QLTV01004242.1:310219-320219 GCA_003457575.1 Thermophis baileyi | reverse complement strand
TACATTATTCCCACCAGTAAGGATAATGTCAACCATCCTTGGTTCCAGGGAACAAATTATATAGGTATTGTTCTAGCAAGCTTTAATGATGTTTGAACAAATGCCAGAGGTAATTTTTCATGCTTGGTCGCACAGTCAGCCAGATGTTTAGACTGGATTTGGCATTTTTGTCCACCTATCAACTCATTCCCAAAGACCTGGGATAGGCAGATGTTGTTTGATGGTGTTAAAGATATTGTTGCAGGATGCAAATTGTTCCAAGTTAAGCTGCCTTTTGCAATTAACTGATGGCCATTTTGTCAATGCCAATGCTTTTCAAGCGGTGCACTAGATGGTTTGGAATTGGACCCAAGGTGCCTATTATTAGTAGTGTTAATATTATAGGTAATCTACAATTACAATCACAATCTATGACTTATGAAGCTTGGTAATTCAAGTCCTAACCAAGGACCTAAGAATTATTAAGGCAGCATCTGAGGATATAGGCAGTTCCCAGCAATGTATTTTTTTTGGCAAAATTAGGGTGCTCAAGTTTGATAACTTCAAAATTTCCAAATATTGAGAGAGTCCTTTAGGCATTGCTCCAAGGGCTCCTGATCTGTATAACAGCAGATTTCTTTTTCTATAAGCGTTCAACTTCAATATCCAAATCTGGGTATTTCACTTTTTTTTTTCAGATTGCTTTTCCACCAATCCTAGCATCATCCAGAATAGCAACATCAATGAAGCTTTTCAATAACTGTTACATCAGGTAGGTTATGAACAAGGTATGTCTGTTTGGATCTTAATGTTCCATAAAAACATAACTTACTCATTTTCTAAAACCTTCTCAACTTCACGATCCTTGTAGTTTTGCTACATTCAAATCCAAACCTCTGGCAAAGTTTCCAATGAATTAAATTCGTGAACTCAATAAGGGATCTTGGTTTTTCTTGATGTAGTCATTCAAACTTTTCTTCCTTCCTTCCTTCTTCCATCTGTAAGAGTCCCCTGCCCCCTTTGGCTCTTGGCAAATACAGCTGATCAATATTACTTTTTAGGTGTAGAGCATACTACCATGTAATTATGCTTGTGTTTTCTGATCAGATAGATCTTGAGTCCAGTCAAATAATAATAATTGCAAATAACATAGCAATAGCAATAGCACTTAGACTTATATACCGCTTTACAGTGCTTTACAGCACTCTCTAAGCGGTTCACAGAGTCAGCATATTGCCCCCAACAATCTGGGTCCTCATTTTACCCACCTCAGAAGGATGGAAGGCTGAGTCAACCTTGAGCCGGTGAGATTTGAACCGCTGAACTGCTGAACAGTCAGCTGAAGTAGCCTGCAGTACTGCACTCTAACCACTGCGCCACCTCGGCTCTTAAATAACAACAACAACAATAACAATTTAAGAAGATACTTGGTTGATACCTAGGATACCGGCAGCAACCTGTATCAACCATCAGCGCCAGTCAATGATATTTGTGATACATTTTAAAATGTTCAGTTGACTGAGTTTTATGTTTAATGAATAAAAGAAACAATGACAACAATAATAATAATGTGGAAAAAGTTGTCATAAATGAGACGGTGAAGATCTTGTGGGACTTTCGAATACAGACGAATTGGCATTTGGAACACAACATGCCAGATATCACCGTTGCCGAAAACCAAAGAGTACAATTTATTGATATCACTGTACCAGGAGATGCCAGAATTGAAGAAAAAGAACTGGAAAAAAAAATCACAAAATATTGCTACCTGGCCATCGAAACTACGCAATTATGAATGAAACATGTAACAGTGATACCCATTGTCATCGGGGCACTTGGTACCATGTCCAAGAATTTTACAAAATACATCAAGAATTTGCAGCTTCCTGCAATAACACCAGTGGAACTGCAAAAAAACTGCACTACTCAGAACATCATATATCTTAAGAAGATACTTGGTTGATACCTAGGATACTGGCAGCAACCTGTATCAATCATCAGCGCCAGTGAATGATATTTGTGATACATTTTTAAATGTTCAGTTGACTGAGTTTCATGTTTAATGAATAAAAGCGATAACAACAACAACAACAACAATGTATAGGCACTCTGCAGTTATTATACTGAATTCTTGTTTATCATTAGAGTATAGATAAGCTGGTCCAAATACTGCTGAACATATGTATATGTACATAACTGTACATCTCTTGGAATGGAATGTGATGTGAATATGTACAAAAACTGAAAGACATAAAGATATGAAAAGGCACACCAGCATGGAAGTGCATGGTTATATCCAGGTGAAACTAGAAATGATTTTTTAAAAAAATCATTAAATGTTTTAGCCTGTAGTAAAATGTAAAACATGTAAAACACATCAAACTGTAGATCATATCACGATGGGCTGTAAGCTGAGGGCATATACCAGTCCAGTACCTGATTTTTAAAAATATAAACGATTCAAGGGCTCAGACATTGGTATTGAACATAGATCTTTTTAACATTTATATTTTATTATGTTCTACTAATCTAGGTGAAATGTTAATATATATTGCTAGTTCATGTATGATATGCCATATGCTAAATAAATAATAAGAAGAAAACATGGTAGTCTATTTGCTGTCCTAAATTGAGGAAGAAATCCTTCACTCTGGGATATGGAATATATATCCACACACACACACACACACACACACACACACACACACACACACACACACACACACACACACACACACACACACACACACACACACACCCCTCACACACAGCCAGAGCACTGGAGCGGAACCTGACAATGACACTTGGCAGAAGAGCATCACATTATCTTGCAGATGCTGCAAAGGCCACGTGGAGCTATTTGTACAGTTCAGCAGAGACCCCTACTGCACAGGAGATACTATCAGCACTAGTGCGGACCCAGCATGGCCCTCAGTTGGACTCTGCTGCCCTATTCACCACTGGCCTAAATTCAGACACAATCTTTCAGAGAAAGCAAATCAATTGAACACACAATTGAACACACTTTTGGTTGGGAAAAAAATGCCATTATTTCGGAACACGGAAAGATATTCCTTTACACCAGAGCACTTTTTTTTGGGGGGGTGGGGTGGGGGGTCTGGAAGATTTGCCAAGTGCAGTTGAATGCATGTATATCACAGGACAGGCTGGTGCCAGAAGAAAATCATTTCAGCGTGTCTTTCCTCCTTCGATAAAATGCAGGCAGCCAGGGTTGAAACAAGAAGCCCCTGCTAAAGTCCTCCACGCTCTGGGACCTGCATTTCTTCCAGGAACATTTGGGAGAGGGCCAAGGTAGCAAATTTTGTGTAAGAAGCAAGAGAGCGAATGTATTTCCTTGTCTCCTCGACAGTTATTTTTAAGCGGAATAATTGAGGTGCTTGCCTCACTTCTTGGAAAAGCCATCTTTAAAGCTTTTGTTGCTGCTTTATGGGGAAATAATAAAGTCTTATGGCAAACAAATGCCTTACAAATGAGCTTACTAATTCATTTGCTCGCCTGCAGTGGTTGGTGCATCACATCTCTCCATAACATTCCACAAAATATCAAAGACTAATCACTGGCATAAGCAAGTCTTTATTATTAAGCTCTTGGAGAGGATTCCTTAGTGTGGTATTCAAATTATGGAATATTTCCCCCCAAAGAGATCTGATTAGCCTCCCCACCCACTGCCTTTTAAAACTTCATTCAGAAAACTTTTGTTGTTGTTGTTGTTGGCCAAGCATTCTGAGATTATTTTTCTGCTGAGGATTAACATGTAGTATTTTTTTTTACTTACCATGTCTACTTGACTTTGTTTCCTTAAAATAAAATATAAAACATTTGGATGTTCTTGCCAGGAGTGCCTAGAGAAGCAGGGACACTTTCTTATGGGGTAGAATAAAAAAATATAGATGAAAAAGTCTATTTCCCACATTTTCTGAGGACATGTGTAGTTTATTAGCTATCTATCACAACTGAAACTGCCTGTGAGGACAAACTGGGTTGTGATATTATTTTGTTTTTCTTTTCAATAAATCAGCGCCTCCAAGTTTTGTACTAGTGGGTCAGCGTTGAGACGATTTTGAATGGCTTAGGTTGCCTGCAGGTTTGAGAAGCATTGATGAAGGTAAACTCGTGCTGTGAAGGTCAAACCCTCGGCCACTCTCTGACTATATAGAGACTGTATCTGACACGAGAAGCCACCAATGATATAACAGCCCTCTGCCAAACATCAATAAGAAAGAGACTGCTATCTTTTAGTCTTCGCTTCTGAATGTTTCTTCAAGAGAAGAGTGTATGTGTGTGTCTTGGGAAAGCAACAGTAGAGAATGATTTAAAAAACAACAACTATTGGAGGGGTTTAAAAAAAAAGAATGCCTTTTTTTCTAAGCCTCCCTCCCTCCTTCCCATTGCTAATTTATCTCCGTATCAAAAGCTTTGTAAAACTGCCCGCACGCATGAGTGACAGAAGGCAACATTTGCATGGAAAGGTCAAAGGCCTCTTATAGATAAACGGCTTGATACACAACCCTGCCACTTAAAATTAAAGGAAATTATAAAGCACCTTTTCTTGGTTAAAACAGAGAGAGAGAGAGAGAGAGAGAGAGAGAGAGAGAGAGAGAGAGAGAGAGAGCATCCAGCTTTTTCAAACATAAAATGGAAAAGCAAAAAATAAGAGATCAGTTTCTGGGGTGCTTTAGCACTCTGTGTTGCATGCATTTCTTTTTATTAATATCATTTATTAGCATGGGCAAGCTATTTTTAAAATTTTATTTGATAGTTTGTTGCATATAAAAGACAGTGTAAAACTCTCCTGGCAAACAGTTGTTTACAGTGCGCTTTTCAGTACAAAGCTGTTTTAAAGCTCAATTGTGCATTTTGCAGATAAAGTAGGAAAACTAACTGAAGGCTGTATTGTAAGCAGTGGTTGCCGTGGAAACCCCAGTTTCAAGAGCTGGTTCTCCATTACCACTTAATTTAGGCTTCCTAATTGCATTCCACTAAATCGGTAGCGACAATATCTGCAGAGCAAAACTGCATGCCCAGTCTAGCGCAAACCTCTTTGAAACAAGCTTTTTGAAAGCCAGGAGCTATAAAAACCCAGCATGACGTGGAGCATATGAGAAACCTGTAGTTCAGATGTATTGCGGCTGGCTTTCTCATCCTTCCTAACTTCAGTGGGCTCCACACCAATCTATTAGTTCAGTCTACCTTAAAGATCATAAAGCTCTGCCAAGTGGAAACTCATCTGTCCACCAACACGTTGGTGCAAAAGGGATTTAATTGTCCTCCCAACCTGGTATCAGCTCCATCTGAGTTTCCTACGTGCCAGTAGGTAGCCTACCCAGCACAGAGGCTCCCTTTGCCTTGAACTGTCCTTGCTCTCCAGCACAAGGAGAACAATACTTGTTCAGTCTCAATTATTTGCCACTGTTCAGCTGTGTAGCAAGCCAGACTGCCCATCTGTGGCCTGAAGAGAGCCTTGTCAGTACCACTAGACATAAAAGCATTCCAATTATCGGCCACACAGCTTTAATAGAGAAGGCAACTAATATGATAGTGTAAGTGATTCTGCCAGTGAGAAGCTCTCCGTCACTGTCAGATTAACACTTCAGTTAAACTCCTGTAAATCAGTCACATTATGCAGTTGCTGGAGGAATAAACACACAGCCCCATTATGCTCAAAATTCCAGAGGGCGATCCCCTCGAATAGGAGTTACACTGGATGTTCCATTCATCTGCATTTCCTGTCATGTTTATTATTCTGCAATTACTAATGTGGGCATTGTTGGCAAGATTTAAGTTGCCTCTGATTAGGTTCCAAAAGAGATGCACAAATGGGTCCTGGAATCTTTTAGGGAGTCAAATGCAATAGCTTCCAGGCTCCATGTGGATGTCCTAAATCGTTTCATTGGAACTGCTTCTGAGTAAACAGGAGTAGGAATAGGCTGGATGAGAGAGAAGAGTTATGGGACTGAGCAAGGATCAGATGCAGAAACTGTCTCATATTTTCACATGCACATGTGTACACACTCACACATACGTGCACGACTGGTTAGTAAAGTTTCTGACAGGCAATTCAACTAAACACACACTGTGGCATGTCTCTGTAAAGCTTTAAAAAGCTGAAAGCATCAATCTTTTTGTAAACTCTGTGCACTTCCGACCTAATCCAAGGGCCCGAACCACATTCTGCCATTATGCATCAGTTATGCATATGATGTGCAAACATCTAGCAAATCACTACTTTTTCAGCATTTCACTTTAATTCACTCCCATCAATGTTTACAAAACAGTTTCCGAATCATTCGAGCCTTTGATTAGTGTCCTCTTGTGTGCTCAGCTGATTTCTCTTTCTGAAGAGGCTCTGCATACATCTCTTATAAATTATGAGATGGTAAAGTGTGGACTTGAAGATAGGCTGCAGCAAGCATCCCATGTCCACTTTCACTCTATAGTTTCTGTCCTCATGTTAGGGAATATCACAGCACTGGTTATCATGTGTGCAGGACTAAGATTAAGCCTGGCACTAAACCTAAATATACCCCCCCCACAAGAAAAACAGAGACAACTCCATCCATGCACTGATGTATTTGTAGACTATCCATTTCAATAAATATTGATTATGTTGTATGTTCATCAGAGAAAATGGCTTGCAGTTCCAGTAGAGGGTATAGAGAATCTGATGAGCCCCTATAATTCTTTGGTGCATTTTTTCAACTTCTAGAAAAAGAACTCTCAATTGTGTACTGTTTTCCTGTTTTACGCTATTAGAACTCTCCCTTTATTGAATTTTGGACTGTGGTTTCCCAGAGGATAATAATGAAAAGTCTTGCACCAGCTAAAGATGAATAATAAAATGTTAACTGTTAAGGTGCCACAACAACCTTTGCTACTCATTTTCTAGGTACATTATCTGTTACACTAAAGACCCTATGTAGCTCCAGATCTGGCTACAAAAAGGAATGTGTTGTTTTGTATTCATCTGCCTATCTACTCAGATCAAGGAAGTAGGGTGAATGCCTAGATCCCTTACAAGATTGCCACTTTGAAAGTGGGATACTACCACTCTCTCCCAGCAGAGATTCAGCTAGCATCATCTTTCCTTTAGCAAAAAGGTAAAAACTCATATGTTCCATTGGCAGAGATGGCATTTATGACTGATGTGGGTTCACGGGGGAATGCCATTCATATTTTGTGGATTTTTATCCTTTTATATTTTGTTATTTTTATGTACATATGTTGTATGTATAAATGTTTTATGTTATTTTATATTGAGAATGTGAGCTGCCAGAGCATTCATGAATAGATGGCATATAAGCAAGGTAAATAAATTAATAGTCTATTGGCCTGAGTATTTTTAACTCTGACACTATCTATCCAGGGCTGAAGGTTTTCCCCTCACGTGCTCTTTGAACTTTGAACAAGAAATACCAGTGTTTGAATTGAGGAGTTGCTCATGCAAAGCTTCCTATTTTTTCACTCTGTTTTACACCCACCCCCCTTGTAGTTGCTCCCTTATTGGTAATTTCCTCAAAGTTTATTCAGCTCTCAGGTGAATCTGAAGATGTCCGGATTCAAGACCATTTTCAACCACAGAAGTTCACTTGGTGAATTGGGATAGTCTCTTTCTGTCAGTTAACTCTCTTAGAAGTGTTGTGGTCACAAAAATGGAAACTATGAATGCCACCTATGAACTCCTAAAGCAAAGGTAGAACATAAATTGAATAGATAAATAAAATAGTAGATATGTTCCAAGTAAAAGAAAATCCAATTAAAAGTTGAAAAAAACCCAGCTTTGATTTTGAATAAATCAATAATTGGGGAACAATGCTTTTCTTTGAGTGAAATATGCTCTAAGACCATCAGCTGATATTTATTTCATTTTTGATTGCCTGCTTACAACATAACCCCAAGGAAGAAAATCTCAGAAAAGGAACAATTCTGTGAAGTATTTTTAAGGACACCTCCCCTCCCCCCCCAAGAGTTAGACACGCTCTCCTGTTTTGCTTTTGTTCCTTTCCAAGTACTATCCTTAAAAAAAAAGGTGATTTCTTGTTATTGTTATTGTTAACTTTCAGTAGAAATTTTGTAAATTAAAATCAAAGGTGATTTTAATTTAACATACAGTTAAGTCATCAGCTTCTTTCACATGCATTTTCAAGTATTGTCACATAGGAAAAAAGCACTCCCAATCATCTGAAACCGTGTGTGTAATGTTTTCCATTCCCCCCCCCCCATCCTTCTAATGTATGGTACTACTTACATTAGTAAATCATCTTTAATTCCTTAATGCACATAGACAATGTTTATGTTTACTATAACCTCTGAGTAGCCTCTGGTTTGCTCTCTGTTAGGGATTCAGTATAGCAATTTATAATTTGTTAAGTGACCACAGATACTGTAAATCCAAATATTAGGAAATTCAAATCAGGAAATCCAGGGTTTTCAATGTAGCATGTTTACCCACTGCATTTATTCAATAGATAGGGCTAACAAGATTGATGTTACTGATAAAAAAGTTAAAATCGATTAGTCCCTGGAAATAACTTGGGTACAGAGAGAAGATTCCTAAACCAATGCATATAGTAAGCTGCCCGGAGCCATTTGGAATTGGCAGCATCTAAATCTGTAAATAAAATGCAATAAATAAAATTCCAAATAAAATAAAGTAGCTTCTTACATTTTGGTTCTTGATACTGGGGAAATTATACAGTGAAAGGCTCAAAAAGTGCAAATCTTCTTTCACTTTTTTGCTCAAGGCTGCCAGAGGCAATACTGCTGTTTAGTTATCGATGCAGAATGCTGACAGCCTTGGGTAAGGCTGATGTACATGTTAATCACATTCACACAATAATGTCAGGTCTAGAGTAGCCTCCAGTCCGGCTGATGGCCCTCTGGGATGTATATGATATCGAACCTCTTTTGAAATTGGGCAGCAAACTGTTGAACAAGCTCAACACACTTTTTGACCAATTTGGGTGATAAATGAATAAAATGGATTTACAGAGATTGAAGAGAGGGGAATGGGCTGAAAATTCTGTCTATACACCATCTCTAGTGACCTTCATGAACCAAACAACACCCAAAAAAGTAGCTCATACTGTAAGCCCCTAAAAGTGACTTGTTCCTGCCTGAACTGAAATTTGGGAATGGTGCAGCTGATGAAATTTTCTGCTTTTTAAGAAAAAGTGTTAGCTGGAAAAGGTGCTACCAAGCACCTGCTGATTCTTCTTTAGCCACTGTGGACTAATATGGCTCTCCTTCTACAACAGAACAACTAGGATAAAGGAACTACAGTTGAACATTTTCCTGAAATAATGTGCCGAGAACATTTTAGAAAGCTTCTGGGCCTCTTTTTCATGTTCTACGATATCTAGCTACATCTTTCTCAAATGGAGAAGGGCTCTGGATCATTTTCTCAGAAACAATATTTAAGAAGGAAGACCACTAACATTGCCTGAGGCAAGAGCATTTGGTAGCAGCTTCTGCTTTATGTTTTGAGGTGGCAGCTATTGACACAACTGTGCTGCCAGGTGGGTTTGTGGACCCCTGTGCCATATTTCACTCTCCCTGTTATTTTGCTCCTTGTAGGTTTGTGTTGCACAAAAGGGGTTTGTAAGAGGGAGGGCAGCATGGATAATTTCAGAGAGTCTGCAGAATGCATAAGGCACCAATATATTTGGGTGTGGCTATGGGTATTGCCTCCCAAAGACTATGTTGACTGTCCATCCTTGGTTCTGGGGGGGGGAAAAACTGTCCCCCTCAGAACGGGCTCGCAATTTGGGTGTCCTCCTAGACCCACAGCTAAAATTAGAACAACATTTGGTAGCTGTAGCTAGGGGGACCTTTGCACAGGTTCGCCTGGTGCACCAATTGCGACCCTACTTGGATCAAGAGGCTCTCCTCACAGTCACCCATGCCCTTGTCACCTCACGGTTAGATTATTGCAACGCGCTCTACATGGGGCTACCCTTAAAGAGTGTTCGGAGACTACAAGTGGTCCAGAAGGCGGCTGCGC
>QLTV01004242.1:279342-300393 GCA_003457575.1 Thermophis baileyi | reverse complement strand
ATATATAGATTCAGTATATATTAAGAACAGAAATATTTACCATTATCATTATAAATTTTTGAAATTATAATTTTGAAATTATGGAATAAATCTGGAATTAAGACACGGTTGCCATTTGTTCTGCTTGAGAGATCGCCATTCAGATATGGTGTAAATATAATGAATACACATGAAAAATCTATTTCAGTAGGTTAATTCATTCACATGTTCCTCTTTCTTGGCTATGCCCACATAGTTCTAAGTTCAGTCCCATTTTTACTAATTCAACAGAGATTTTCAAGCAACTGTCATGGCTGCATCTCACCTATCCAAGCTTCATGAGCTGACAGTCTTCCATTAGCACCATTAATATCATCAACACTATACAGCAGGGGTCGCCAACCTTTCGGACCCCAGGAACCACTAAATTCATAATTTTAAATCCCGCAGACCACCAATATGAATTTTTTAAAAAGATAAATAGTATTTAGTGCAATATAAAAAATGCAAATAATTTTTCTGCGGACCACCAAAATTTTCTCATGGACCACCAGTGCTCTACAGACCACCGGTTGGAGACTGCTGCTATATACAGTACATCTAAGCAGAGATACACTGATTCCCTCCTCATTGTGAGACATCATGCATTCCATTTAAATGGTTTTTAAATTTGTATTCACAAATTTAAGTTGTTAACTGTGTATGTGAATATTTGTCTTTTTTGACAATGTGAATGTGTCAATTCAATTAGAATCAAGGTGAGACAATTCCTGTCTGGCTTCACAATTATTCTGAATATTCCTGCAGGGAAGCAATATTAAGAAATTATTGAAGATTTCATTCCAAAAGGACAACAAAGTTTTCATAATAGTTATTTTTTTTCCTGAAAACTCGTGTGTTATATTGTAATTTTTCTGACTCTTAAAAATATCATCCATTTTTTTTGCAGTCATCCTAACCTATTCTTTAATGGTCCTTTGTATCATGGACCCCCAGAATAGTTCTTCAACTCCCACAATGCACTTTCCTCTTAGTTTCTTTGATGTGCTTATAGAAACAGTCATCACTAAACAATAGCGAGCAGATTGGTAGATTAATATGGGAGCCATGTGTATGAAGCCATTTTAAACGTATTATATATGAAGACTAACCCAGTCATACTAACCTATTTTCTCCACACAGGGAACTTCAGTTTTAGCTTCATAATATTTCTACTCTAACTCATTACATCTTCTCCAGTACATGGTTAGGGATGCTTTACTCTGATAAATTTGGTAAATATTGTGAAATTCCTTAGCTCTCCTTTGGCTTATCTAGGATAGTTTGCTAAGGAAAACAATTCATGTTTGTTTTGATTGATAGACAAATATGAAAGGTTAAACAACAAAAAAGCATGACTGAAAGGATTCTTAAGTAGAATATAGGTCCTTTGATGTGTGGACGGTGAGATGTACACTGTTCTCCTCCAGTGCTAGAGAACTTACGCAATAGATTCAGGTGTGGTAAAATCCCCCCCCATTTTACACAAATGTTAGAAGAGTAGGAATGATGTAGATTCCAACATTTTGCAGTGTATTTCTTTTTTGTGATCCTTGACTCATGTTTTGTGATGCCTCAGATGTCTTTCTAAGCTAGATGCGAAAGGCTTGACAGATTGCCCTGCCCTTATGCAAATGAAGGAGTTGCAAAGGTTGCCATGGTCCCTGAATTTTCTTCTGATAGATAATTAGGACTTCACTAAGTAAATATTATAATATTAACAAGGTATATGTAATAGTATGTGCAAATGACCTGGGGAGAGGGGCAGGAGGAAGAGATGCTGCCTAGGGAACAATAAGATAATAAGGGACATAACCTGTAGTTGTATAATAGGCAGAGAAAGACACTCATAAAGGAATCTCCGTAACATATCAGGCTGTAAAAAGAGATGGCAGGAGATTTGTACTATCAGACTTGTAAGGTTCTGTTAACATAGCCTTAGGCTTAGCTTATCTGGTTGTGTTTCCTGTCTGGTCTACCTGGGAAATCTGAATATGTAGGTAGGTACAATATGTGTGTGTGTGGTTATATTTATATTTAGATTACCTTAGTGTTGATCCATTTGGTTGCGACATGAATTGACTGACCAGCTTGTCACTCAAGCCTGATGTTGTGGGCTGAAAAAAGAGTAACTAGCCCAAAGTCAGCCAGCCATCCTTTTTGACTAAGATGGACCTAGTCACCTGGTTTCCTGATTTCTAGCCTAATGCCTTAGCCCAGGGGTGTCAAACTCAATTTCATTGAGGGCCACATCAGGGTTGTGTTTGACCTCGAGGGGCTGGGGTGGGCGTGGCTAGGGTGGGCATGGCCAGCTTGACGTCACTCCTGTCGGGGGTGCCTGTGGTGGCCCGAGTGCTCTGCCAGTGAAAACAGGCTCCCGAGCTCCGTTTTTGGCTGCCAAGGCCTCCTGCAACTCTCTGCCAGTGAAAACGGACCTCGGGAGGGCCGCCCGAGCTCCATTTTCACTGGCAGAGGGTTGCAGGAGGCCGTGGCAGCCGAAAATGTTGCTCAGGAGCCCGTTTTCACTGGCAGAAGCACTGCGGGCCAGTCCTTCACTGTTTCTTAGGGTGGCACCGTGGGCCAGATCTAAGTACCCCATGGGCTGGATCTGTCCCTCAGGCCTTGAGTTTGACACCCCTGCCTTAGCCACTAAACCAAACTGCTCTCACTGAATAAGAACAAGTATAGGAAATGAATGAAGACTCTATTCTAAGGTGATGCACAGAATTTAAGATACCAACTGCATATTATAGTGAGGTTTCATTGCGATTCCTTTCTTCCCACTGGTTGCTATATGATGAGACTTAGATTATTGTATAAGTGCATTTTGCATAACAAGTAATATGTCAATGAGTCATCCCTGGATCACTGTACTGAAGCTGCTAATGTATTTTTTTTTTTGGTATATTATTTCTTCTCTTTGAAGAAGAATGAGAAACTATAGCCTGTGAACTCTTTTTGTGAGTGGCGTCCTCCCCCAGATTGTGCCAGTGAAATATGGCAGCAAGTCAGCAAAATTGGCTGAATTATTTCTCATGACTTTCAGTGGAATATAGAGTAATTATGATGCACTAAGCTCTTTGGCATCTCTAAAGTAGCCTCAGTCTTTACACAGAGCATCAGTATTTTTTAAAAAATTCTTTGGAAAATTGGTGCCTCAGTGTTTTAAAAAACTAACAATGATTGCTGAAGTGTATTTATTAGATTTATGTGCTGATTTTTCTTCAGGAATTTAAGGAAGAATATGTAGCACTTGCTCTGCCATCTATCCAGTAGTGGGTTTCACTTACCTTCACTACGGTTCAGAACTGTGAATGTACGCGGGACGCTTCTGTGCATGCGCAGATTGTCCGTGATGACGTCCGGATGGGTGGGCGGAGCCTCCTGCCACCGCCGCTACCAGTTTGCCCGAACTGGGGCAAACTGGTAGCAACCCACCACTGCATTTATCTCTCCTCCCCCACTCTGAAAATTTATCTTATATAATTTAGTTTGAGGGATAATGTAATGGACAGAAGGAATAACTCTGAGAAACATGAGAAAGAACTGCAGCCAAGGCAATATCAAAGAAAAACAATCTGAGCCTGGGGTAGAAATGTAATTTGAGAAACAAACATGGCCCTCCCTAATTCTGATGACGATCAAGGGAGGGAGGGAGAGAAGAATCACATGCAGATTTGCAAGATTCTTTTATGATAACCTTGTAATAATACACTTGGTTGTGTGTCTTTGGTCTCCATGGAGAGCTGACAGATAAAGATTGACTTGAATTCATTCAGTGAGCTTCCATAATTAAGGGTGAACTTGACTTTGAGTCATCTACCACTATTAGTATTTACTAATATTATTATTAATAGTATTTACTAATTATTATTAATAGCATTTACTATTACTATTATTACTTCAGGTAGTCCTTAACTTACAACTACAATTGGGACTGGAATTTTAATTATAAGTCATTGCAGTTGTAAGTTGAGTCATCACATGACCAGACCTGATTTTATGACCATTTTTACTACAGTCATAAGTCAGGTCACATGGTCATAAGTGCAAATCCAGCTTAATTCTGCAACCAGTTGTAAATAAGAGCAGGTTGCCAAGTGACTGAATTGCAATCACGTGACCATGGGAGCAGGGCTACAGTCAAAAGTTCAAATTTAGGTCATAACTGATGTTTTGGGAAGCCGTTGTTAATCTGAACCATCATTAAGCAAATGATTGTAAGTCAAAGATTAGTACCGGTAGTAAAATGACGCATTCATGCTGCAAAAATGTTTCCTGCTATAGTTCTAGAGAGAAAAGAAGCAATGGAATCTATCAAAACATTTTTATATTTTTTATTTCGGCACACCATTTCCTCCCTGCCTTTATTTTAGGCGATCCGTTGAAGTGCTCCTGAATTTGCCCACACAATAAAGACTGATTCCATTTTCAGTCTCACCAGCTTCTTGGAAGAAAGAAATCAGGATCTGAGAGACCAATGGAAAAGAGATGAAGTACTTAGAGATGAAGTTTAAAGAAACTCACAAGACTGTGTATTACTACTGTATTTACAACCTAATTTCTAAGCATATCCCTTGTCTTAGAATTTTATTGTTTTGGTTTCTCAGTTTAAAATTGTAAGTGCTTCTGTTAACCCACTTTCTAACCTCATTTTTAAAAACTTCCTTATTGGATTAATAAACTCCTTGGGGTAAAAGTAAAAATTATCTTTACTGTGCCTATATAAGCATTTATAATATGCTTTAATGCCTCATCTGAGTGACTTTTAGGTCAGTGCTGCTGGCAGATATTTTTTATTATTGTTGCATTATCCCTAATTGTATTATTATCCTTATAGTTTTCCTGCCATTCAAAAGGATACCTAGGACTAGAATATTAACCTTTTCTTGGCCCTGAAGGTGATGGTACAGGGCATAGGGCCAGTTCAAAATAATATCATAGAAATCTATGTCTTGAGTTTAGATATTGCTTAACATTAGCTTGACTCTTTTGGAAAGATAATTGATTGTTTCAGGATGTGATACATTGATACCTAGGACCATTATAATTCTGTCTGGCATATATGTTCTTCCTAAATCCATAGCTATTGCTGATGTGCAAGTAGAGGCCATGGTCAGTGGGACTTTTGCCCAAAGTTCATGTGCAAATTGTGGCTAGAACAAGAGCAGAAGGCTTCGTTGGACTACTGCAGTGCATTCCATATGAAGATCATGCAGAATTAAGGCAATTGATTCAAAATGCCTTATAAGGTCACAGTAAACCTGTGCTTTTGGCCTTACATTGGCATGAATAGACCTTCAAATGAAATGTTGAGCTACAAAGCTCCATGCACTTGGCATTAGGTACCTTCAGGAATGCATTTGACCTGACCAACGTGATTGGCCTGGGGACAGCTTTTGATACTGTAGTACTTTATTTATATTTATATTTGTTTGTGTGTATGTGTTTGTGTGGTGGGAGAGAATAAAGCTTGGAGGCATTGGTTTTTAGTGGCATCTCCTGCTCTTTTGATCAGCTTCTTGACTGAGATCAGGTTGGCCCTCTCAGTGCGTTTGTTTTGGCAGATGCTGAAGCCAGAGTTCTTCCAAAGTGCCTTTACAGAGTGAACAGTTGCTGTCTAGGTTTTTATATAGCAATTGTTTTGTTGTGGGATTGCTATTTATGTATTGATTCATTATTTATATTTGCCATGGATATTTTATGTCCTGTATATTTGTTAAACTGCCAGGAGTCCTAGTAGACTGCAGTGAGTCACACATTGAATGAAGGAATGAATAAATAAATGGAGGAGCATAATTTGGTTTGTTTGACTGGAATCTTCAAGGTGAGCTGTAGTTTTTTTTTAAAAAGTTATGTCCATTTGGGTATCAATAAACTTGAAGTTGAAGAAATGATGCTGCTAATACTGTATCTGCTAATACCCATTTCCTGCTAATTGCAGGAATTGGGTATGTCTGCAAGAATTGGGTATGTCTAGTTTAATGAAAAGAAGGACTAGGGGTGACATGATAGTAGTCTTCCAATATCTAAGGGGCTGGCACAAGTAAAAGGGGGATCAATCAATTTTCCAAAACATCTGAAGGCAAGACAAGAAGCAATGGATGAAAACTAATCAAGGAGAAAAACAACTTAGAACTAAAGAGAAATTTCCTGACAGTTAGAACAATTAATTAGCGGAACAACTTGTCTCCAGAAGTTGTGGGTGCACCAACACTAGAAGTTTTTAAAAAGTGACTGGACAACCATTTGTCTGAAATGGTATAGGGCAGTGATGGCGAACCTTTTTTTTGCTCGGGTGCCAAAAGGGCGCGTGTGCGTGCGTGCCCACACCCATAATGCAATGCTCTCTCCCCGCGCATGCACGTACAACCCCCCGCGCTCCCTCCCCTGCGCATGCGCACAGAGCTCACTGAAGCCTCCGGAGCCTGTGGATGGCGAAAAACGAATTCTAGCTTATTTTTGGCCTTCCGGAGGGTGGGGGAAGAAACGAACTTCCCGTTGGGCTGTTGGGTCCCTTTTTCGCCATCCACAGGCTCCGGAGGCTTTCCTGAAGCCTGGGGAGTGGCCCAACGGCCCAACCGGAAGTTTGGAAACGAACTTCCGGTTGGGCCGTTGGGTCCGTTTTTCGCCATCCACAGGCTCCGGAGGCTTTCCTAAAGCCTGGGGAAGGCGAAAATGACCCCCCTGCCCTCCGGAAGGCCAAAAATCAGCTGGCCAGCATGCACATACACACTGGAACTGACATAGGGCAACGCCTCGCGTGCCCTCAGATATGGCTCCATGTGCCACCTGTGGCACGCGTGCCATAGGTTCACCATCACGGGTATAGGGTTTCCTGCCTGAGAAGGGTTGGACTAGAAGACTGCAAGGTCCTTTCCAAACTCTGTTATTATTCTATTCTATTCTTCAGGACATCACACACTTGGGGATGGGGGAGTTTGTTGATTTTTGCATCTCTCCTTGTTTTCCTGTTATAACTTACTTCAGAAAGTCCAGAAAGGATATTTGATTTGAATGTTTGCCTTCTATTACATGTGTTGGAGAAGACTCTTAAGAGTCCCTTGGATTGCAAGCAGATCAAATCAGTCAAAGAAAATCAACCCTGATGTTCTTTGGAAGGACAAATATTGAAGCTGAAGCTCAAATACTTTGGCCAACAAATAAGAGATGACTCATTGGAAAAGACCCTGATGTTTGAAAAGGTTGAAGGCAAAAGGAGAAGAGTAAATGAGATGGTTAGATAGTGTCATTGACGTAGTGGGCATGAGTTTTGGCAGACTCTGGGAAACAGACTCTGGGAAACAGCCTGGTGTGCTATGGTGCATGAGGTCACAAAGAGCTGGAAATAGCAATAGCAATAGCACTTAGATTTATATACCACTTCATAGTGTTTTACAGCACTCTCTAAGCGGTTTACAGAGTCAGCATATTGCCCCCAACAATCTGGGTCCTCATTTTACCGACCTCGGAAGGATGGAAGGCTGAGTCAACCTTGAGCCTGGTGAGATTCGATCTGCCAAACTGCTGGCAGCCGGTGATCAGCAGAAGTAATACTGCAATACTGCACTCTAACCACTGCACCACCGCGGCAATGGTGAAATGATTTAGTGACTGAACAACAACAACCTCTATTACATGATATATATTTCAGAATCTCCCACATACACAGTTTCTACTTCTTATGCTTCTGAAAGATTGTTTGGTCCAGCAATAAGCATTTATTTTCAAGATGGTGAAAGTGTTGAGTTGTGAGAATAATGACAGGAGACAGACTTCAAAGGAACTTCTTTACTAGGCAACTTCTCTGTACAACCAGCAACTTGCAGTCTGACAGCTAGCCCTTTTATAGGGAGCTGTCAGATCTAGCAACCAATAGGATTTGAGCATTCTCCCGCTCAAATGCTGGACCTGGGTGAAACCATGTATGCAAACAGTACATAACACCCCTCCCCTCCTAGATGGAGCCATCCATGTGGCACACGTGATCACGCAGGTAGGCGGGGCGTTTAGGAACCCTCCCTGACCTGCGCAGCTCAGTCGAGGGTGAGGCAGCGGCTTGAGCAGGCAGGTCTGCTGCTGCTCCGTGGTCTGAGCTTGGAAGCTCCTGGAAGCTTTCGGGCATGACCTCTTTGGGTATTGGAACCGGTTCGTCATGCGAGAGCCACTGGACTCCTGGTGCCTCTGGTAAGTCTTCTGGCTCCATCGGGCTTGAGTTAGCTAGGGAAGGAGTATAATTATTTGCATTTTGCGGATTTTGCAATTCGCCTTTAACTCGTTTTCTTAATTGATCGATGTGCCATTTCCATTGCCGGCCATCATTTAACCTGATTTAATATGACATTGGGCCCAGGATTTTTTCGACTTCCCCAGGTAGCCATAGGGAACCCTTAGCGTAATTGCAGGCGAAAACTAGGTCTCCTTCTAAGAAGGACCTGGTGGTTGGGCTTGGCTCGCCCTTGGTTTTGGGCATGTAGTTGGGGTGCAGGCGGTCTAAGACCGAATGAAGCCTGTGACCCATGTGTAGTTCGGCTGGACTGTGGCCTGTGGTTGTACTCAGGGTGATATGCTGGGCCAGGAGGAATTTGTCCACCCTGGCTTGCCAGTCCCCGGGGCCTAGCCTCCCCAAGGCCTCCTTGGCGGATCGAACGAATCTCTCTGCCTGGCCATTCGATGCCAGATAGAACGGCGTGGACAGGGCATGGCGGATTCCTAAGTCCACTAGGAACCCCTCGAATTGGGTTGCGGTGAACTGGGGCCTGTTATCAGACACCAGGACGTCTGGTAGCCCATGGGTTGTGAATAGTCGCCGGAGGACCTTGATTACGGCCTCGGCGGAGGTTGAGCCCATTAGGAAAATCTCGAGCCATTTTGAGTAGGCATCAACTAAAATTGGGAAGGTTTGGCCATGAAATGGGCCAGCAAAATCGACATGCAACCAAGACCAAGGGGCTTTTGGTTTGTCCCAGTCAGGTACCGGGGCCCTAGGGGGAGCCGGCCTTGACTCTTGGCAGGGCCGACATTGTTCTACCCATGCTTGTATCTCTGAGTCCATATTCGGCCACCAGACATAGCTTCTAGCTAGGGCTTTCATCCGGACAATCCCTGGGTAGCCCTCATGCAATGTTCTTAATATACCAGCACGCAGGCTGGGCGGAATCACCACACAGTCGCCCCATAGAAGACAACCCCCTTGTTCAGACAGTTCGTACTGGCATTGTGCAAATGGCTTAAATTCGGGTCGGACAGGGTCCATCGGCCATCCCCTCCACACCCAGGTCAAAATAGTCTTGAACGAGGGGTTCTTGGCCGTATGCCTTGCCACTTCGGCTGAGGTGACCAGCCCAGAGTCAGCAAGGTCAATCAAAAGGACCGGAGCATCCAGAGAGATGTCAGTCAGCAAATCGGGCAACGGACACCTGCTCAAAGCATCCGCATTGCCCATGTCCCTACCAGGCTGGTGCACAAGACAATAGGAGTAGGCTGACAGGAAGATGGCCCATCTGGTGAAACGAGGGGACAAGGCCACCGGGGTGGGATGGTCCCCTGCGAGCAGCCCTAACAGAGGCTTGTGATCCGTAACCAAATCAAAATCCCTCCCAAACAGATATTCGTGGAATTTTTTTAACCCCAGCCATGGCTGCCAGAGCCTCCCTGTCCAGCTGACTATAGTTCCTTTCAGCACTGGACAGGGTCCTGGAATAATACGCGACTGGGGCCTCGGTACCGTTAGGGAGTTTGTGGCTCAAGACAGCCCTGACGCCAAAAGGAGAGGCATCACAAACACGGACCAGGGGAAGCGTTGTATTGTATTGTATTAGAAAACTGTCAGCAGTCAAGAGTCTCTTGACAGCCCTAAAAGCCGCGGCTTCCCTGGGACCCCAAACCCACGGGGTGTTTTTAGCCAAAAGCCGGTGTAATGGATCAGCAATGGTAGCCTTGTTTTTCAGGAACAGGCTGTAAAAGTTTAGGAGCCCAAGGAAGGCTTGGAGCTCTGCTTGGTTTGTTGGGGCAGGAGCATCATGGATGGCCCTGAGTTTGCTTTCTGTGGGGTGAATACCATGTTTATCTATGCGGTGGCCCAACAATTCGACTTCCGGGACACCTAGCAAACATTTACTGCACTTGGCTTTAAGGCCAGCTGTGCGCAGCTTTGACAGAACCATTCTGACACAGGAGCGAAGCTGATCAGGGTCACAGGCTGAGATGATCACATCATTGAAATATGGTACGACCCCAGGCATGTTCTGCAATAGGCATTCCATTACACTCTGGAACAACCCCGGGGCCACGCTGACACCAAACTGCAGCCTGTGACACTTAAAAGCCCCCCTGTGAGTCACAATGGTCTGTGCCTCTGCGGTAGCGCCATCTACAGGTAGCTGCTGGTACGCCTGCGCCAAGTCAAGTTTGGCAAACAGGCGGCCAGGGCTCAGGGAGTGTAATAGATGGTGCACAATCGACACGGGATAGGCGCTCTGCTGCAATGCCTTATTCAGCGTGCATTTATAGTCGGCACAGATCCTAATAGTGCCATCTCCTTTAAGAGGAGTAACAATGGGGGTCTCCAATTTGGCATGGTCGACCGGCTCGAGGATCCCCTGCCTGATGAGCTTGTCCAGTTCCTTGTCAATCAAAGGCCGCAATGCCAATGGGACCCGTCTGGGCTTAAGCCGGATTGGGGCTACCTTAGGGTCAAGGCTAAAAGAGATAGGGGTGCCCACATACTTGCCCAGGTCTTTGTTAAAAATGTCCTGGAACTCTTTGAACAGATCATCGGAATCAGGGTTGGCAACGGAATTGATGCCGGTGACTCCTAGGCCGAGGGCGTCGAGCCAGTCCAACCCTAGGAGGCTAGGAAGGTCCCCGCTGACCACTGTGAGCTGTAACGGCCCCTCAAAATTGTTGAACCGGACCAGGAACCGGCCTTGGCCGACGACGGGGATTCGATTCCCTTGATAGTCGGACAGCCTGATGTGGTGCTGTTTGAGGCGGCTCTTCTGGATGTCTGGGATTGCAGACGTCAGGGTCGACCAGGAGACAATGGAAACCGCGGAGCCAGTGTCCACCTCCATGACATATCTTCGATCGACACGGTGGCAGTCAGCTTCCGCTTGCTGGGTAGGCTGGCCCGGGCTACGCAGGTCTGGTAGGTGTCAGGCGACCCTTGTACTGAAGGTCTTTGACGTGGTTTCCGAGTTTCCCGCCGAAAGGACTTTGACAGGTCGCTGCATGCAGCATCAGGTGCATGCGCATGGGTAGCGGGCAAAATGGCGCGGCAGACTCGCACCAAATGTCCTCGGCATTCGCACCATTTGCATATAGCATCGCGAAAACAACACGATGCCCTTAGGTGCTGCCCCCCGCAACTGGCACAGTCAGCTCTTCCATCCTTTGGGTCGGAGTGGCGCCTCCGGTCTGTGCGGTAGACCTCTTCATCGCTGCTAGCCGAGTCCTCTAAGGTGCCTTTGTGCACTGAGGCCAGTGGCCTGACTTCAGCTCTAGAGGTGGCAAATTTATGCAGGGAGTCGGCAGCTTTGGTGGAAGATTCCACAGCCCTGGCTTCGTCCAGGGCAATGGCCAAGGTTAAGTTAGCCCGAGCGAATAGCCGGTGCTGTAGGCGGATGTCCTGAATGCCGCAAATAAGTTGATCCAGCAGAATGTCATTCAGGTTACTGAATTCACAATGACCCACGGCTTTATGGAGGGCAGAGAAATACTGGTTAATTGTCTCGCCCTCCTGCTGCCGGAATTCGTATTGCCGGACGACCTTGGAAGGAGTGGGAGCATAGTGGGTCTTCAAGGTCGCTTGCAGGACCTGCCATGGTACGGATTGTACCGGGGTTGGGTCTGACAGGGCCTCCGCTGTGTCAAACACATCGTGGCCGCAGTGACTCAAGAAAAGTGCTCTTTTTCTGTTATCTGCCAGATCGTTAGCTTCTAGGAAGCATTCAAACCTCCTCATTTACGACTCCCATTTCTCTTTCACCGGGTTGAAAGGCGCTGGCGGATGGAAGGCAGACACGCTAGGCGCGATGTCGGCAGTGTGTTCCACGAAATCGCCTGGCTGGTTGCAATGCCTAAGTCCGATGGTCTTCGTTCTCCAGCTCCCAAGCCCTCGTCACCACTGTTGAGTTGTGGGAATAATGACAGGAGACAGACTTCAAAGGAACTTCTTTACTAGGCAACTTCTCTGTACAACCAGCAACTTGCAGTCTGACAGCTAGCCCTTTTATAGGGAGCTGTCAGATGCTTGAACCAATAGCGTTTGAGCATTTTCCCGCTCAAATGCTGGACCTGGGTGAAACCATGTATGCAAACAGTACATAACAGAAAGATTCTGTCTAGCCATTAGATATAAATGACATCTTCCAATCCTCCCCTTTCCTTTCTGGCCTTGAAAGGCCTTTATGGCAACGATTGGCCACCATTTGCCAACAAATTATTTTTCAGTCAAAATTTCATTACTTTAGAAATACGCATTACTTTAGAGATCCATCACCAATCCAATGAAAGAATGCATTTTTATTATAATTTGAACCAGCAAAAGGAGATACTAAAAAGAAATCTTGAATCCAATACCAAATTTATTTATTTTTATTTATTTATTTTATAAAATTTATATGCCGCCCAACTCCCGAAGGACTCTGGGCGGCTTACATCATAAAAAAAATAAAACATATAAAAGCAATTAAAAAAAAACATCTATATTTAAAATAAAACATTCACAAATAGTCTCTCCAAAAGAATGCTTGTATTTCAAATTAAAAAGATATAATTCAACCACCCAATGTGCAATTTAATAAAAATCTCTATGATTGAGAAAACTGTTTTTAAAGATACGTATATTGTAGTGAACTATATGCCAACTATTTGGAATATAACATATTCTGAACAAAGGTGGGCTTTCATGTTATAATAATTGCAAAAGGAATAATACAGGCATAAAGACTGGATTTCACAGATTTGTGCTTTAGCTATTTTGGAGAAAATTACACATTTGGTTAATCAGGAAATGTCACATAATTTCTCCTTCTGGGAAAAGTTTTTGAACATTAAAAGCTTAATTTTCTTTTTGAAGGTTTACAATATCAGGTGAACTTGGAATGCAATATAGTTGTAATTACATTTTTGTTCTTTTTATATTTATATTGTTTTGTGTATGGTAAATTGTTCATTTTTGTTTTACATTATTTTATGTGTCTGTTTGAAAATGGATCAATTAAAACTATTTGGTTTGTAGAAATAAATCTTAATACCTTGATTGGCCTGTATAGCAAAAAAAAAAAAATATTGTTATGTTAAAGATGCACTTGCATGCAAATCAAATCCATAATATTACATTCATAATACATTAATTGATCAGATGCCACAAGGATTTCTTTTACATTTAAGCAAAGAGCTATTCTTAAGCATATATTACATGGCTAGAGATTCTCCAGACATTGTAGCAAGACAAAACATATTAACTTCCAAAGTCCGAGAAGCAAAGCTTTACATATAATTCGGCCATTATCTGCCTTTGATTTTATGCATCCCTTCAGTTACAATTTTAACAACATGTATTTACAAAATCTGGATTTACAAAAATAAGTAGACAATTACTCCAATGTTTTTTTCCCCCTGATGGCTTCAAATAAATCTCGAGAAAAAATGTTTGGCCTAAATTAACTTATTAGGCTTTCATGCCTAAAATAGGATTAGAACTCAAATCTCCTTACTCCCAGTCCAGCACTTCAACCATTAGATCAGCTTGGCTCCTCCAATAGTATCTTTCACTAAATTATGGTGATACTTTGTCCATTTAATATCCATCTTGATGTCCCTTCTGCTTTAATTATCTTGGAAGACATGCAGTTTCATCAGGATGATTATCTAAAAGTACATGGTCAGAGTTATAAAAGTCAGCTGTTTTGAGTTCAGTGCTACGTTGTGTCTCTGGATTGGGCCCAATAAGCTCCTCATTCTGATCTTCCTCCTCCTCATATGAAGAATCATCCAATGTGTTGATCTATGTATTGACTAGGTACGGTGGATAGGTAAATAACTCATGGAGTCATGGTGGAGAACAAACAAAAGACTACAATGTGGATGTTTGTTAAATGGTAATAGTTCATGAGGAATCTTTAGGAAAGGAACTGAAAATAAAACTGCTAATATGCTAATGCTTTTAATATCTATAGTGTAATCATATTAGGTCCAGTTCAGAATATTGGATTATGAAGATATGTATAACTAGAATAAGTGACCAAAAGAATCAAGGGTAGGAACAATTCTTTGAGAAAAGTTATAATGGAAGGAAAAGGATGAATAAGAAGAAAATGAAAGTTCCTAAGAAAATTGCTAATGGGATTGAAGAAAATAGATAGAATCTGTTTTAGAAAATAGATATTCCTTTACAAAAATACTAGAATCCATGGAATCAATTAATGCAAGTATAAATCTATCAAGTCTATCTTCTAAATAAATGATTAACTCTCACCTGGCCTAATTTGATCATTTGTACAATCCTGTCAAGTTATAAGGAGGAAATTTACTAGAATGTTTTATATTGTTTAAATTATTATATATCCATTTTAACAAACACTGGTCAGAGAAATGCAAATATTTCAAAGTCCCTTTGAAACTTCACAAGTAGGCGCTCTAAATTCAATAGAGTTTGGGCACACCTAACTTCCCTCTCTTCAGTATCTGGTTTCCCATTCTTAATGTTTGACCTGAACATAGATTTAGTCACCAAATGCATAGTACATAGTCAGAGTGGAAAGAGAAGCTAATAAGGAATGAATGAAGAGCTGAATGTGAGACCTGTAGGTTTATCATGAAGAGCATAGTGTTACTATTAGTAGTTTCACAATTTCACTTAACTAAAGCCCTGATGATACACAAAATAAATAAAATCCAAATAATCAAATTGTTTAAATTGGTGACCAAATAATTACAGATCAAGAATTAATAGTATGGTAATCAAAATAATATTTCTTTTCTGAAGAAAAAACGAATACACGGCTTTTAGCTTTTAAGGGAAAAAATTCCACTGTAATTAGATCTTGAACTAGATTTTCAAGCTGCAAATTCAAATGGTGCACTATTAAGTGGCACCTTTTAATTCTTGAACTGCATAGACCAATAGCAAACTCTGTTCTGTTTTTCCTTGTGCAAAGCCAATCATATCATATCAAATTAT
Organism: Thermophis baileyi; assembly: GCA_003457575.1. Lineage (NCBI taxonomy): Eukaryota > Metazoa > Chordata > Lepidosauria > Squamata > Dipsadidae > Thermophis > Thermophis baileyi. The sequence continues at coordinate 285,188 of QLTV01004242.1, read as the reverse complement.
ACAACTAATTGACACACACTCCTTTAAAAATTGCATATTATTTTGGCAAGCCAAATTAACACCAGTCCCCTGAAACCATGTTTAGTAATTCTCATTGATTATGGTAACCCCTACTATTGAGGGGCGGTTTAATCAGCTACAGGCTCTCCTGCTGATGAGATGAACCAAGGAACCAGATGTTTCTGCCTTCTAGACTAATGAAAATGTCATAGATATTTCCCGTCCATCCCGGTGAAGAAATAATTCCATCATGGTCATGATCTAGGTAGTCTGTATTGATCTTTGTGGCACAAGTAAACTGAAATAAAGAGTTTACTATATTGATATACATTGTGTGTTTCTTTTTGTGTGTGTGCATATGTATATAAAATTAACTGGATATTTTACAGATGCACAGCTGTTACATGTCTAAGACTTTTTCACCACCAAGTCTGCAAACACATGGAAGATGATGAAGTTTATTGAGGAAATTATATTTCCAGTTCACATTATACTGTATATACAAGCTAGTGAAATATGTTTTCTGTTTATAAGCAAGGGATCTTACTAGCATTAAATTACATGAGCTGTGTCATGCAATTAAAATAGGCATACCATTTATATTAACATTTTAGTGCTTGGTTAGTTTGAGAAGGTTAGTTTACTTGAGTTTAAATAGGTGATAATAAGCATGATGAATCAATCTGCTTAAAACTGAACATGGTGTAACTGAAAAATCTCACTATTAAACTGCATATTATACAGCCTATAATAATATTCTTTGGAATATGGCTATTTTAATTTCTTTGTCAGATTATGTATTTGTATTTTAAAGTGCTTGCTTCCCCATTGCTTTACATGCATATGTTGCCAGTTTAATGTCTGGCAAGAAAAACTATGAAAATCTTTGTTTGCTTCAAAATCTTAAGAGCCATTACTAGCCAGTGCTGACCATGCCAGTTTGATTGACTAGTGGTCTAGGTCACTAAAAGATAAAGGGAAAAAGGGAGAGCACACTAAGCCTTCAAAACATATTTAAATGATATCCTTCCCTTCACATGGACCAAACTCTAAGTCAGACCTCTTCTCACCATTTATACAATTAAAATGATTGCATTTCAAAGTTGCAAACTTTGGAAGGTTTAGTGTTTGAAAATTGGAACACTAGGGAATTCCTGGAAGTTGCTGTTCAGACAAATCAGACATCAACAGGCACATAGAGATAAACAACATTTGCACACCATTCAAAAGAGACAATAAAAAAACTAAAAAGGAAACAAAAGACCAGAACATCTCCTTGGAAGGATTTAACACCTAGATAAGCAGAGATTAATGCCAGGAACAACACTAGACATAGAATAAAGTAATAAACAATACTCTAATCAAGGAACTATCAACTCAGAAAACAATGAAACAGTAAACAATTGCCTAATCAAGGAGGTACCAAGAAAGAAACAACCCCCTACCAGCACTGATAGGGCAAGTCACTGTATATAAACAGAGAGCAAACCCCACTCCCTTCTAAGCACTGAAGATGCTACCTAACTGGATAATGAAATGTTTACAAGAAAACAAGAGGGCATCAAGGACTCAATAGTTTAATCCTGCACTACATATATTCTCCTCTATTGAGCATTATTATAAGCATTTTCATTACAATGTGGTTTGCCTCTGGGGTGCTACCACTGAACCTTAACAAAAGGCTATTGGTAATTAGATTCTGAATTAAGTTATCTACCCCTCTTTATAAGTACCCAAATATTCTGTACTGAAATATTATTTAATCTGTATGGGACCTGATTATAAAATGTGCATTTATTAAAAATGTCAATTGATTTCTCAGTTTCAGAAATTGTTTTTATCAACACACTGTTTATCCACTATAAATTCTGATATTTGATCCTATATGCAATTACTCAAAAGGAAATTGAATTGAAATCAGTGGTACCTACTCTCTTCCAAGCCAATTTTTTAAAAGTTTAGAATACCAGATAATTGGATAGCAATTAAAGATTTCCCAGTGATGAATTATTTCAGTAATGGCACAACACTGCTGTGTACTAACACATAAGAAATTGAAGATATAAAATAGGAAAGCCACCAGCTTGGTAGAAACTTGTAAAGATACTAGTTTACAGAGAAGAAAAATTCTTCATAATAATAATAAAAAGCTAGGATTTGGGGAAAATTAAAAGAAAACAGTCTGCAAAAGCTTTTGGGGATACATCTAATGTGCAGGTTGGAAACTGCTTATGGCTGAGGTAGCTTGGTAGCTTTAACCAAACTCAGAAAAAGTAGTAATAGTTGCAGCAATAATAACCATAATGACAAATTATTCATTTATTTTTGTGACTTCACATCAATATCAAAACATGCTCAACACTCTAGTCATTGCTTCACAGTCAGAAAGAAATCACTCCAAATATCATTAACTGAAGCAAAGAACAAATATCGGTTGAAAAATGTTTGCCCAAATCTAACAAATTCTTACCTAAGGATTAGTTTGTGAGGATTGGTCTGCAAACAACAGGAAATAGAAAATGCCTTGAAATGCTGATGTTAAACAAGTCAGGTCCCTGGAGATGCTAGAGAAATTCCTCCATCTTCCTCTTCCTCTACATTATGTAATACTTCCCTACCTAGAGCCGAGGTGGCGCAGTGGTTAGAGTGCAGCACTGCAGGCTACTTCAGCTGACTGCTAGCTGCAGTTCGGCGGTTCAAATCTCAGTGGCTCAAGGTTGACTCAGCCTTCCATCCTTCTGAGGTGGGTAAAATGAGGACCCAGATTGTTGGGGGCAATATGCTAACTCTGTAAACCGCTTAGAGAGGGCTGTAAAGCACTGTAAAGCGGTATATAAGTCTAAGTGCTATTGCTATTGCTATTGCTATGGCTGCTTCTTTAAATGCATAAAAACACACATTTGAGGGGTCCTTGGTGATTCTTGGCTGTTTCTTGCAGATGTTTCATTATCCCAACTGCATTGGTGATTTTACCTAGTCTGGGTAATGAAACATCTCCAAGGAACAACCAAATTCAGAGAGCACCAATCCCAAGCTACAAATATTCTCCTTTATTGAAAGCACTTATTTTTATAAGGATGGGGGAAAGCTGCAGTTTCTTTAAGAAGCTGCTGATAGGTAAATATAATGTGCTTATGTTGAATCTGCTGTAACTTTCCTTTGATATTTTAGATACAAATGCAACATGCCTTGCATTTCTACAAAGCACAATGCTTGATCTCTCTCCTAGTTAGAAAAGTGGCCCTGCCTTGTGGTTTGGTTTCAAAGTGGGTTGCACTCAAACTTGCAATGAAGTGAAATGCCCCTTTAAAGATCTGCACAACCTCTTAGATTAGTGGCCATTAAAGAAATTAGAGTTCACCTCTCTAATTATAATACACTGAAGAGTTATTTCACCTTTTATCTTCATTTTCTTTTAGGGTGTTAATCCAGCTAAAATTTTCCTAACTAATACACTGAAGTCTAGGTAAACTGCATGAAGAACAGTATCATTAAGGGGCCTACTAAACCTTGGAAATGAACCTGATTTAATATAAAGTTAATTGGCTGAAAATTACCATATATGTCAAATAAATACTGTATTGTAACTATTCCAGTGCAGTATAGGACTTAGAGAATATTATATCCTCAGCTATATATTTGGGAAGGTGCTTTTAATATTCATACGGTTTCAAGTATATAATAATCAATTATAAATTATTGAATGTATCCATATTCAGATTTAAAATTGACAGAGCAAAACAAAATTGATCACATTAGCATGTTGGTTTAAAGTAAGATAATAGTACCAACTCCAGCAAGAATCTACTTCTTGTGCAAGAGTCAGAAATGATTAATCCCACTGTAGACTATAGAAGACACATTTTTGATTGCCTCTGCAGTGGGAAAGTCGGAGTCAATCCTCATCTGTTTCTCTGCTTTTTTGGATTTATGGGTCCAAGTATTATTGTTGGGGATAAGCCCAGTTCTTTTCTTGCCTCCGGATGGCATTTTTAGGTCAAAGGACTGAGCCAGAGAGGTGAGAGGCTGGGAGGCTCATTTCAGGATCTGCGAATTCGACACCATCTTGGCTCCAGTGGAAGGCAAGGTTTTATGATAAAAGCTTTTTCCTAGCCAACTGTTGGAAAGTCTAGCTGTGGTTTTGATACTCAGGTGATGGACAACTAATGCAGTTATTAACAGTTCTTTCAGTCACTTTCTCTTAAGTTGAACTTCTTCTGCATGAAGTAAATTCAGAAAAAGCCACTGAAATTTTTGCCAGGAAGTCTGGAAGGGAGGTCTTAACATATCTGGAGGGTACCAATTTGGATTCCCATTTAGGATTATCCAATTAAAATAACTGTAAAATCAATAAAAATCTTTTGTTTAAATATTCCAAAGGCAGTAACAAATACTTCCAGGAAAGTACTGTAGGAAGGCATGTTACCATAAAACTCTGCAATCTACCTCATTGCTTATAGGAAAACGTAAATAAATAGAAACATGGAAAACTAATGCTAATAATAAAGCATAGTTGGAATTGTTGTTGGTATGAATAAGAGCTGCCAGTAAGCATGATTATGGGATCAGTTTAGTGTAGTGGTTAGGACATCAAAGTAGAAACCGGGAGATTATGAGTTCTAGTTCCGCCTTAGGCACAAAGCCATTTGGGTCACATTGGGCCACTCTGTCTGTCTCTCAGGCCTGGGAAGAAGATAATGGCAAACCACTTCAGAGAATGTTGTCAAGAAAACTGCAGGGACTTGACTATGTAGTCACCAGGAGTCCAGACTTGTTCAAAGGCACATGCACACAAAGCACAATTAGGACTAGCCTATGAGTCATGAGTTTTGCAAAGCTTAATTTTTGTTAAGATGGGACCTGTGTTGGCTGTTTTATTGTAGAGGTAATATAGCAGTTTTACAAGCAGGAACTGAGTTAATGTGCTTAACATTTAAGTCCTTTTACTTAATTGTTCTTCTCATATTAATAATGGAAAATATCCTTGGCATATATGTAATTGTCTTCATACTGTTGTATATGAATGTTCACTTCTTTTATATGTATGCTTTTTATACAGTATGTCACAGAAGTGAGTACACCCCTCACATTTTGTAAATATTTAAGTATATCTTTTCATGTGACACTGAAGAAATGACACTTGGCTACAATGTAAAGTAATGAGTGTACAGCTTGTATAACAGTGTAAATGTGCTGTCCCCTCAAAATAATGCAACACACAGCCATTAATGTCTAAACTGGTTGCAACAAAAGTGAGTACACCCCTAAGTGATAATGTCCAAATGGGGCCCAAAGTGTCAATATTTTGTGTGGCCACCATTATTTTCCAGCACTGCCTTAACCCTCTTGGGCATAGAGTTCACCAGAACTTCACAGGTTGCCACTGGAGTCTTCTTCCACTCCTCCATGACGACATCACAGAGCTGGTGGATGTTAGAGACCTTGCGCACCTCCACCTTCCGTTTCAGGATGCCCCACAGATTCTCAATAGGGTTTCGGTCTGGAGATATGCTTGACCAGTCCATCATCTTTACCCTCAGCTTGTTTAGCAAGGCAGTGGTCATTTTGGAGGTGTGTTTGGGGTAGTTATCATGTTGGAATACTGCCCTGCGGCCCCGTCTCTGAAGGGAGGGAATCATGCTCTGCTTCAGTATGTCACAGTACATGTTGGCATTCATGGTTCCCTCAATGAACGGTAGCTCCCCAGTGCCGGCAGCACTCATGCAGCCCCAGACCATGACATTCCCACCACCATGCTTGACTGTAGGCAAGACACACTTGTCTTTGTACTCCTAACCTGGTTGCCGCCATACACGCTTGACATCATCTGAACCAAATAAGTTTGG
>QLTV01004242.1:250630-279048 GCA_003457575.1 Thermophis baileyi | reverse complement strand
TCAGAGAGTTCATTGCCATGAGGTGCCATGTTGAACTTCCCGTGACCAGTATGAGAGAGCGCGATAACACCAAATTTAACACACCTGCTCCCCCTTCACACCTGAGACCTTGTACCACTAACGCGTCACATGACACCAGGGAGGGCAAACGGCTACTTGGGCCCCATTTGGACATTATCACTTAGGGGTGTACTCACTTTTGTTGCCACCAGTTTAGACATTAATGGCTATGTGTTGTGTTATTTTGAGGGGACAGTACATTTACACTGTTATACAAGCTGTATACTCACTACTTTACATTGTAGCCAAGTGTCATTTCTTCAGTGTTGTCACATGAAAAGATATACTTAAATATTTACAAAATGTGAGGGGGTGTACTCACTTCTGTGACATACTGTATGTATATGTGCATTCCCCACTGACAAATAACCATCCTCTAAGTAAAAGCGTGCCTGTTTTGAAAAGAATATGAAATTTGTCCTTCAAGTCTATATATATTGAAAGACAAATTTCTGCTTAGTAGCATTAATATTACCTCCAAAGCAAGATGGCCACACTTCAAAACAGCTTTTTGTGACAGGTATTGTCCTATATCAGATATCTTTTCTACCAAAAAAGTTCTCTAATGGCTGTTATTAGTTGCCAGGCTACTTTTTCCTGCAGATCTTCGGTTTGGACTTTTCTTTTTCCTGGATTGACACTAGTACTTTCTTCTAGCTCATTTCCTTATGATTGACCTAAAGATCCTAGGTTAAGCATTTTCTCTGATCTTTAGCCTCAGACCTTGTTATTGTTCCACCCAACTAACCTTCTGATACATTAAACTCTAACAAAGGACTTTGAAGGAAAATAACTAGTGATTTCTCTCTATGGTTTCATGGCTTCCTCTTCACAGCTAGCTTGATATTCTTTTCTCCATGCCAGACCACCAAAGTGCTCTGCTTTAGTTTACTGTTTATAAAGGTTTCTAATGCTAAAAATAGCATAAGCTCAGCTGATCTCTGAAGTGAGATCTGTATTTTATTAGAGTTGGAATTGGAAAGGGGTAGTGAAAAGAAAATGTTCTTTTTCCCACAGCGGATTCCCAGGAGTGGTTTAAGAGTTACCATAATGCTGAACGCAAGAAAGCAAAGAGCATGTTGGCTAAAATTAGCTCCAGGTATCCGACATTCATAATTGAAAGAGAAAACAACATGAAGCCCATCACACTGGGATAATTCTTCAGCTCTTTCTCTCTCTCAATTTATGTAATTCATAAGACACCTGCTAAATAAAGAAGAATATTTCATGGCTTGGGGCTACAGTACCAGAAGGGCTGCTTCTTTCTGTATATTAATACAGAATATTTCAAATCAACATAGGAAGCCTTGCTCCAGGTATCTTCCCATACCAAAGTGTGTTCAGCAGTTACCTTCTCAATTGTTGGCCCAGTCTTTGGAATTCCTTCCTGGAAAAGTGTGCCCTGCGCTGATTTTATTGACTTTGCAAAACCATTTTTTTTTATGGATCCTGCCATTTAATCAATACCTGTGTTGAATTCATTGTTGTTTAGAAATATTAACATGGGGAAATGCCTTTGTTGTTTTAAAAATTTCACATAGGATTATAGCCATGAACTGTTAGTGAAAGAAAAATGGGTAGTTTGACATGATCCAAAAGAGAAATGAGTACAAGCAAACTTCCTTAGGATCATCAGATTGATGAAACTGTGATCTGTGTTTGACACAGAAATGTTAAGTTGATGAATCACTAGCTATAACATTCTGAATGACCTATGCCTGATATTTAAAATAAAAATAAATATTGTTCAAATACGACTTAATCTGGTTAATTAATATCTCAAGATATCCCAGCACACTGTAGCACTGTAGGGATAAATAGTTGTCCAGTCATTAGTTATCTCTATAATGCTTCCAAAAACAGATAGAGCCAATAGTGATAGGATCTCCATGTTTACAGTAAGAATATCTTTAGATACATCGTACAGGCAAATACCCATAGATTCTTCAGCACCATCCAGCAATTAGAACTCTGTTTATGTAGCAGATTATCTGTGGGAGAAAATACAGCACACTGGATCCTTTCTTGTCAAATAGATGATAGATGGGATATTACTGTTTAAAAAATTATGCTCTACATATAGATACAGGGAGTCTTCAACTTACGACTACAATGGAGCCCAAAATTTCTGTTGCTCAGTGAGACATTGTTAAGTGAGTTTTCCCCATTTTACAACTTTTCTTGCCACAGCTGTTAAATGAATCATTGCAGTTGTTAAGTTAGTAACGTGGTTGTTAAGTGAATCTGTCTTCTGCATTGACTTTGCTTGTCAGAAGATTGCAAAAGCTGATCACATGACCCTGGGACACTGCAACTGTCACAAATTTGAACAAGTTGCCAAACACCTGAATTTTGATCATGTGACCATGGGATCCTGCAATGTTCGTAAGTGTGAAAAATGATCCTAAGTCACTTTTTTCAGTGCTGTTGTAACTTTGAACAGCCACTAAATGAAAAGTTGTAAGTCTAGGACTACCTGTACATTCACAGGAGTTTTCCAGTCATAGTCCTATTATAGCATTAAACTGCACATGTCAGTGATATCTAAAAGCAAAGCTTTTTGTAGTATAAGTGATTGCCAAAATGTCCTGGCTGATTCTGTTGCTGTATTTTTTCTCCATCATTGTTTTGGACAGATAGCTTGTTATTATGACTGCCATACTTTTCATAAGGAGTTTCTAAATGGGACATCCTCCCCCTCCCCCCTTTTCTCTCCTTTCCCCCATTGGCATTTTTAGGATGCACCTCATTTTAATTCTAAAACCCTTACTTGACCCTTACTTTCCAAATGCTCTGTGTCCAAGTTAAATCCCAGGACTCTAGCAGCTTGAGGATAGTAAACACAGTGCTTGAGCCGCCCCTAAACATAATTTTTGATTTTAAATAGAAAGCCTTCCTTTATGAGGATGTTCAGTTCACAGCTGGAGCAGTGTAATTTTTACACAGGTCCCAGCAATCAATAAAAAAAGCTACAGGAGGAATGATTTATCTTGTTGGTTACAGAGACTGTCACCGAGAGAAATTGTAAAAGATCAATTTACACAACCCGGTGTGAGAATGTTATTGATATAACATGGCCGATCAGTTTCTGGTTGTCTGTGGGCAGTCACTGAAAACGGGACTCTGCCCTCTGATAGGGCCAGTGACCAAGATCTTAATAGACTTGGTGGTCCATAAAATGGATAAGAAGCCAATGGAGGAAGACATTGTCAAAGGCCCTTGCTAGGCTAACTGGCCAGCAGCAGAAAGGATTGGCTGAATGCCGATCGCTTAGTTAAGCAATGTCAGGCTGTTCCCCCCCCCCCCGCCTTTATTTTCCCTTTCCTCCCACTGTGAGAACAGTTCACTTGGAGACTTGCTGCCTTAATTACAAAGAGCCCTTTTAAATACAGGTCACAGGAGTTGGCTCACTTGAAAGGAAATAAGGAAACAAGCTACCTTCCTGGAAAAAAAAACCCTTCCACTTCTCAAATTAGTTAAATGAAGCTTATCAGCAGTAGTTAGTTGATCCTTTGACAGTATGTTAATTGCAGTTCTTATGTTAACTATGCTATAAAGATTTGGTATATGATTTTTTTAAAAAAATAAAGATATGTGTGTGTGTGCATGTTTGTCTGTGTGCATAATGTAAAACCTGAGGTTGGCAGTTGTCAATATTTAGATATGAGACATATATTTATGAAAGGATCACTTTAATGTGGTTGATTTATGTATGCACATTTCATTTAAAATTTGGGCAAACCTCATGTGGGGATATATTTTTATTTGTTTGATGGTTAAATGTTATAAATATATATCCTATCCTTACTCCAGGAACTCAAAATGGTTTAAATGGGGGTGTCTGCCTGTGAGGCAATTTGGACACAGAGAGATCGGCCAAAGTTACTTCGTGAGTTTTCATGTCTAAAAGCAGACTTGAACTTCAGTTTCCACCTATAACCATAATTTCCTTGCCATTGGGGAACATTAAAAACAAAAGGAAGTGGGTGTTTTCCTCATCCTTGCTTTTCTTCTCATCACATCAGATTTGTGTGAGGGACAAACGACTCACTGTCAAATCCACTGCTTGAAACCCAGTGGAAGGCGCCATGGCTCCTTAGTTTTTAGAAAGAAGTGGGATCACAGAAATGACAGACAGGGATAGGTATTCTCCCCAATGGGAAGCCACCTAACCTCTCAGTTCCTAATCCAGTATAAAATTCAATCTCAGCATTTTTTTTCCTGGCAAAAAAGCTAAGTTTTTCAAGACAGTGAGAAGCTTCACATATCAAGGGAGCAAGGGGACACATTAGGACGCTTAATGTGGAAGAGACCAAAAGTCCTAAGACTAGCCTCCCCTGACCTTTTTCTTGTAATGTAGCTGCCAGACAAAATATGGAACAACTTCTTCCATGTTTTGATTATGTATGGTGGAACCATTGGCTGAAGGGGAGGGAGTCCCACCAGGGGGACTATAGAGACATTCTAACTTAGAGTCCATTCATGGGGGAAACATCTGTGATCAAATCCTTAGGTCTATGTATACCATTTCCAAGGCAAACAGTATTGCAAGATACTTGTGATATAGGCATCAACAATAAAATATCTGTTTGGGCCTACCCACAAGTGGTTCTGGTTGCTTGCATACAACATTGTGTGCAGATTGTTCTATCATTTGGCCTCGAGAAACTTGTAATTAATAATGTTTTAATTCTAAACAAGCCAACTTACAAAGCCCACATATTTCAAGAGATCTTAAGCCAGGTAAATTACGATGTGCATTAATGCTAAATTGTGATTAATCTAGAAGAGAAGGTGGCACTTTAGAGTGAGCAATGGGAGGGAGGTGTGTTTGTAAACCTGAAGTTAACCTCAATCTTGTCAGGAAAACCCATGCCTTCTTGTCATCCATATGCAGCCACTGTTTTCACAGCATTATTCCCTGTCTAAGTAAAAGGCTGGTTGTATTAACTTTGCCTTGTGCATTCATTGGTACATGACAAATGAAGCTTTAAAATTAATAGTTTACAGATACAGAAGCTCAGCTAGATTGCTTTATTTACCAACTTTCATTTCTTCAGCATTACTGCAGAAAAGAGAAACTCAGTCACAATTAAAAATCCCACAGAGGTAATTTCTGCCTTGGTTGAAGTTATTATTCTATGTTAAAGCTAACACTATAAGGATTCAGGAGAACATTAAGAGGAAAAAAGTAATGTTGTCATGTGTTTAACCTGTTAATTATAGTAATCTACACTACACTGTAAGTATTTTAACCTGCAATGAGTAACAGGGGGTTGAGGAAATGAGCAGACTATAGCAAATGGGGTTTGTGTGTGTGAAACCTGAGCTATGTGCTTCCTATTTGTTTATTTTCACATTTCTACATGCAATGCTATCTACTGGGCTTTACACTTTTACTGTCAGGAAATGTTTTGATTTCTTTTCTTCCAATTTTCTTAAGAAAGATTTCAACAGTTCATATGTTTGAATTCATATTGTACATTTTAGAGGAAAGAGCAGAATTATTTGTACATTCCATACTGAGGTAGATATTTATTGTTGGTAATGCAATGTCTGCCTTTTTCTCCCACTTTCACAGGAAAAAAAAATGAGAAAATTAAAATTCATAATAATATTATCTGCCAAACATGCCCAGCCCAGGAATGAAACCACTCTTTTGGGTGATCTGCTTGTGAACCAAATGATAAGCCTCTCACACACAGACTCCAGCCCTCATGCAGATCACATGCCCAATTCATGCTTCATCAATAATGTCCATTCACTGAGAGATTTATATTTGCCCATTATGGATTTTGCTAGATGTTATTATGCCTTTTCTTACTATGGACCATGGCATTTGAAGGACACCTTGAAAAGCCAGCAGTAGTTTTGAATACTGCGTGTGGGTCTTTCAGCTTGCCGTTTTGCTCCTTCACCTCAACAAAGATTTTTAAAAAATGTATTTGCCAATTCCCTTGTAGTTCTTCTGTGGTTATTTTTGATAGGAATGGATGGCTCCACATCAACATTATATTTGCACATGACACACAGATCTGTTCTATTCCATTATCAAATATAATGAGAATGTAATTCATTTTTTTTTAAAAAACTGCATTCTTTTTTCATTGTTTGTAAATCACATTTGTGCCCTGCCCCAAATCTATAGTTTTGTAGATTTTACTGTAAAATACATTTTCCATGTGCCATTATATACACTTTGATGTATTTAAGTTGAAAACCAAAGGCAATTTGATAATGACTTTACCACCTGCTTATTAGTCTGAGAAATATGAATATGATTTAATATTAACCTCCAGAGATGACTGCCATCATGTTTCATCTTGGTGGTCATTTTCATTTTACATGTTAAAAAAATATGCTACTCAAGTCTCTGATCACTCCATTTGAAACCCTCCTGTAGAAAAATCTCTAGAAATATTTGAGGTGGTAAATGGGAAGAAGAGAGTGATCCTAGGAACATACAAGGACCAGGATCCACATTTCAGCAGAAAAGCCACTGACCACCAAAGATGTTTCAGTGGCTTTAAGTGTCCATTGTTGTGGTCAACAGCTCACTTGCTTTGCTTCTCTACAAGCATAGACAAATAATAGGGGCAAGCAGCAATAGCAGCTGTTAATGCATAAAAATGGGCAACCTTTTTATGATCAGGGGCCAAACTAACCTTTTGTGTTTTCCAAAGATTGCATGGGGCATGGTTGGCAATTTCTGGGCATCGCCAGAAATAAGAGACAGGGACATTCTTGCTACTTCTATTTTTTTTTAAATTGTACAAAATGTTACTTTTAACCTCATCGGATCATCTAGACTGACTAGAACATTCTCCTTGAACATATTGGTATTTTTAACATGGGAAAAGAATCTTTGTAGCTGTCTTTTAAAAATGAGGAAATAGGACATGATAAGAACATGTGGCAGGTGTAATGAAGGCAATCAGAAGCCAGCTCTTTACTGTAGCAGAGAAATGTCATAGATGTGTCCGTGATGTTCACATAATTGAGTTTGATATAATGACTTAACAGAATAACAGAATAACAGAGTTGAAGGGATCTTGGAGGTTCAATGCCCTGCTCAAGCAGGAGATCCTATATCATTCCAGACAAGTGGCTGTCCAGTCTCTTCTTAAAAACCTCTACTGATTTTTTTTTTAAAAAGATAACTACTATTGATATAAATAGTGTGGATAGTTTTCAAGAGACCTATTGTTTGAGAAATTTACCAATAGACTGTACAAAGAAATGTGCCAAGAAATAACATCAGGAATTGTAGGAGAAGAAGACCCAGAGCCTGGGAGCAGAGTCAAGAGAGGAATCAGTCTGGAGTCATTACATTCCCTTAGGTGTCCAGCCAGCCCCTCTTGAATTCTATTGACTCTTATCTAGCATCAATTTAGTCCTAACTGTCAGTTGACTAGATTCTTGTGTATAGACTTGAGCAATGTCAGCTTGACTGGAACTTAATACTTTGTGCCTGACAGGAATAGAATATACTATTGCAGCAAGAAATAAAAAGCAAATAAAATTCTAATTAGTGTGGTAGGCCAGAATTTACCCACATCTATCAGGATGAAATGTGGAAGAGTTTCTCTTGCTCAAGTTAGTTCAACAATGAAGTATTGAACAATACCTTAATGTAATACATTGAGGCTATGCAAACTGCACTTTGGATTGTTCAGATTTGAAGAAGGCTAATAAAACCTAATTTCCTCACAATTAAACAGTCTGTTTAATTTGAGATTCATCTTTCACATTTCATAGGTTTGGCGAAGCCTTTACTATAGTTAAAATATGAGCAAATAACCAGACATTTTCTACTGAGTGAACAGGGAATGTACTCTGACTTTCTCTTTGGAGACAAATGCTGCCATATTAACAGTCTCTGTTGGGAACTTTTCAAGAAGCAGAACCCCTACTGCTTCCAGATGACCTTTCTGGTTTGGTGGATGGAAGGAATCAACAGCCATCAGGCGGTTCGGTGTTATGCATAAAGTCAGCCCTTAAATCGATGGAAGCCAGTAATATCCTTTTGCCACCAGCTTTCTGCAAACAAATAATGTACCTGAAGAAACCCCTGTGGTTGTAGAATGGACCATGAGACATACAATGCTATGCTTAAGTCCTGAGAATGGAAGGGAGTGAAAAAAATTGAAAGAAATGGAAGATGCAAGCTTTGCTACAATTAAAAACTAAGTATAGTTTACAGCAATGAAAACTGATCAGAATGAGATGGGGTATGTCCAAAAACCTAGCCCATATCCACTTCATGGCTGATCAGAATTCACAGATTCTTTTTTGCCTATCATGCCAATTGGAATCAAAATATGCACTTGAGTGAACTTTTGTGAACTTACCTACTTAAAATGTATCCATTCATGCATATACCTTTTCCCCAGATTATGGAATCTAAAACATTTTAAATCAATATGGTTTTAGGACCATTTTGACTTGAGGACTGCATCACAAAGTCAGAAGGATAAAATCTGAAGAGTCAATTCTGCAATTTAACATGGAGACAGAATGAAATCTTGGCATATCCTTAATTGCAGAATCACCATCCCCTCCCATTTAGTCTTGCATGAGAGAACCATTTGGAAGACCTCTGAAGAGACAGCTCTGATGCTTCTCCTTTGACTTTCTCCCCTCTGGTTTCTACTCTCCTGCTGCCTTTACTCTTGCCATCTTCTGAATGGGAGGGTCACATTGGTGCTTTGCTAAATTTTCATTTTTAATTCATATTGTGTAGCCACTGAGTTAGTTTTGGTTGGCCCTTCATTTTGATCAGGAGGATCTTCCATGAACTTAGTTTTTCCTTTCTTTGGAATGAGGTTAAAAGGTAAGGGTAGAAGTATTCTATGAAAGGATGTTGGAGTCCATAACATGTCTACCATGTTTTGCATATCATATGGTTGGATTATAAACTTTGTCAGCATGTTGTATTATAATGTGATATTTCAGTGCATCATTGGCCTGGAAGGTCTATTTTGATATCTAAGTGCTGTAATAGTAACAAGAAATTACTATTAGATTACCACTTTAAAAGTTTGCTAGTTTTACAGAGCCATTTTTTAAAAAGAAACTCACTCCTACTCCACTGTGTTTTGAGTGTAGCTTTTGAGTTGGCTCTTAAATCTGTCTCCCATTTTCTTTGCCTTATCTCTCCCTCTCACTAAATAAAACAACCAGAAGATGATGTACAAGTAAAAATATAACAATGAATAAAATCAGAATACACAAAATAGTGACTCTTGTAGACACTAAAAATATATCCACAAAGTGTTAATGAAGAACTAGCTCAATCCCTTAACATATTATTAAATCTAGCTATATAGACCATCTTCTCAATTTTGGTGCAATATGTTCTTCCAAAATAATGATACCTATATTCTTAATATTCTATTTGTGCCTTAAATATTGAATATATATAAGAGAAATTGGATATGCTATTATTAATTACAGTTTTGAATATTAATGTTACAAACATGGTTCAGTTTACCTTTTTTATGCTATCGCATAGACAACCCTATAACCCTAACCCTATAACCCTAACCCTAACCCTAACCCTAACCCTAATCCCAACCCAACCCAGCCCAACCAGCAAGCAAGCAAGCAAGCAAGCAAGCAAGCTAGAGTGCCTATGGAACTAAGGTGACCTTGCTATTCAAATTTTTGCAAGTATAGATTAAAACACTTTCTTATAACTTTAATCTGTAGTATAACTCATAATAAATCTTCGTATTATGTTTTGTGCATAACAAGGTGGACTACGTTGATGTGAATTTGTTGTTAAAATGTCTCATATCTAACTTCTAGATACCGGTACTATCAGTATCCCACTAGGTTTTACCAGAGCATATTTTAGCCTACCTGTGAAACTGTATCTAAATCCCACTCCTTCCATCTAGAAGGTAATTTTTCAGATGAAAATTTAAAAAATTATTATTTCTTTGATTGTGTTACACAGTTACAGTCACTAGTTAAGTAAATGTATATAATTAAAAACCTACTGTAGACCATGAACATTTCAAACGCTTTATCATAGCTTACCAATGGCTTTATCATGTGGATTAATGTATTATGTTCATAATTTAGGTAGGTGTCTTTTTAGAAAAAAGAGTTTGCACTTCTATTTTGCTAGCAAATCTATTTTGAAAGTTTTCCTTTTTAATTACCCTAAAATATTTCTTTTGGTGATAATAAATATACATGCTACCTTGTTACAATATGAATTAACCGAATGCTTATGGAGGCTCAGGTAGCATAAATTAGCCAGGTCAACTCTTAGACCTCTACATTTTAAAAAATGCAACAGCACAACAAGAAGAGAATATAAAATTATTTTGAGGGGAGAGGGAGGAGAAGATGAGAAGAGAAAGAATGATAGAAAGTCTGTCTTTCAGTTCCAATAGTTCTTGATGTTTAAAATCTCTGAAGTTTCTTTATGTGTTAAAAATGAAAAGCTACAAGTTTATCTTTTGCCATTTTCTCAAGGGAAGCTGACCTGAATCCTCCAGCAGCAGTTGAAAAGGTTTTTCCTAGCTTTATCAAATGGCCCCAACAGAGCTGAGTTTAAAATTAAAAGCTTCTCCTACCAGAGGGAATATATGTGACTTTAATAACTGAAATGTGTTTTTACTTTCTATTACAGGGGTCAAAAGGTTTCCAAACAAACCAAATTTATCAATTATTTAGAGCTGATTTCTTCTGAAGTGGTATTTCTAAGATATTATTTGGTGGAGAAATTTAATGTTCTAAAGCCAGCAGCAGCATTTATTCATAACAAATTTCTCTGAAACTGAATTTGCTGGGGCAACTTAATTTTCCACTATCGTGTTTGCACTGCAGAAATATCAACTGAAGTGTTATAGGGCCTAACAAGTGGGCTTTTCAAAGAGAAAAGCTTGCTTATTCAGCAGCACCCTTCTTTGCTCTTTATTGCTTAAGAAATGAACCAGCCAATTGTATTTGGAGCAGAATTTCTTTAGGGGCGTCAATGATAATCTAAGGGGAAACACCCGCATATACATTAGAGCAGATTTAAAAGGCAGGAAACAATAAACCACACTGTGTCATCCAAGCAGCCAAAAATAAATAAATAATCACATCAGTGTCACAATTTTGTTAAAGGTGGTTTGAGTTGTATTCCCATAACATTTACAGTAGGAGGATGTCCCTTTATGAACTCAGAGTATGATATTTCATTTAGCAGAAGAAATAAAAGGAATGTCATTATAGAAAAGTCCTTGAAAAAAGGAAGATAAAATCCCTAATGTAGTCCACAGGTCATGTAAATACTGTATTTATTATGTAATTAAACATACATTGGATTTCTGCCTAAAGACTGCCATTGTATGCTGCCAGAAGATGTTATGAAACAGTTCATAAATTCATAGGAAGCCTGGTGAATTGAAATCAACATTCCACAAGCTAACACTTCATTGTCTTTCAAGCAGTTAAAAAACAACAGCAGGTTTATTTTTGCCAGCAAATAGAAAAGCAACTAGGGTGTAACACAAGGCAATTAATTATTTTAAGAAAAGCAATTAGTCAAACTGGACTGCATTTGTCAGTGAAATAGATAAAGTCTGTTTATCTAGATACAAACTGTTTATATCTAGGCTGATTGAGATTTAATCCTTGATGTATGAAGGGAAGGAAGGGAAAACATTATGCCAAGAACACTAGTGACATCTTCTCCTCCTTCTCCTTCTCCTTCTCCTTCTTCTTCTCCTTTCTTTCTCCTTTCCTTCTCCTCCCTCTCCTTCTGTCCCCACCTCCTCCTCCTCCTCTTCCTCCCAGACCTGAATAGTCCAGTGGTTTGATTTGGTATACAGTAAGTTCTTCAAGATTTTCATTTTGTCTTTTATGTTATAAAAATACTTAACTATATGTACAACATTGTATATAATAGACAAATATCAATAATATCCTTTCTCCATTCCTTGCCCTGTTTTTCCACTCACAATCTGTTTGTCTCATAAAATAATAACCTGGCTAATCACCAATTGTTTGAAGATGTAAAAGCTCAAAAGTAGAGCACATATTTTACATGGAGCAGGTTCCTCTTCCTTGGCACTTTCTGAGAACTGTGGTTAAAACTACTGCTAGAATGAAAAACACCAGTGTTCCAACTTGAGAGAAAAAGCCTCCTGAATTCCTGTGGTTTCACTGGTATCAGGCATGAACAACCAGATCCACACATAAGAGTTCTATTAGCTACTTCATTACTCATGCTTATTTCACAGGAATCTTAGCTTAGATACTACTTAACAGCATTCAGCAGGGGGGGAGGTTGGATCTTGTCCTCTTGTGCCTACGTAAAGATTTCAGACTAATTCTCCACTTGACTCCTTCTCCTAGCTCAGCCAGTCTCTCTCCGACAATTGGTGGCATTCTATTTTTACAATGTCACTGCCTGTGATTTTTGTTTGTTTGTTTGTTTGTTTGTTTTTGTTTATTTATGTCTGACCAACAGGAAAAATGTGTCCTAATGAAGAAGAACCCTCAAGGAAGACCCATCTTCTCTATAATTTTGGAAAACTCTGGTAGTTTCTAGAGATACGTTTCCTGTATGTATATTGTTTATGACGAGGAGGGATGACAAAAAGACTTTGAATGTATAGGGTATAAAAGGAACACTTGTAAGGGGTTTGAAGGAGACACTTGTCTTGCTATCCACCTCTTCTTCCTGTATTTCTTATTTAGTCAAAACTGCTTGACTAAATCTGAATGTTGTGATGTATTCAGTTATTGGCCAGGAGGGAATGTCTCTCAACATTTTTTTTTAGTTGTCTTGAGTCCACTAGAGAGTTAATTGACTAGTGGAGATATGATGCATTAAGCTCATTACAAAATGGACAAAAAGGGCATAAGTTATTGATGTACTTTGAAACATGGCAATAAAAAACAACTGGACTCTTCCCGCTTTCCTATCATGGATGTGGATGTGAGGCTAGGAGAAAAAGAACACCTCTAATGGCTTAGCAGGATCATCTCAGTGCTCTAGAACCCAATTGTTGCTGCTCCGGTGATCTAGAAATATAGTCAGGAAATTCAATCATTTTCAGACTCTTCAGAAATTGGGGAAAAATGTACACTCATTTTGGAAAGCATTTGAAAGCGTACATATCTAAGTGCATTGCAGACCTCTTTCTACTCAAGATATGAATGTTTTGGTCCTCCTTTACATAATATCTCTCTTCTTCTAAGTGGTATCCCCATTGTCTTCCTATTGGAATTTATTGTTTGTGCTAAACTTGCATGTTAGCAGAAGATGTGAAATTGTTTTAGGCAAGGTGTATGAATGTGTTGGGGGGGGGGTTGGGAGCTATTTAATATGTACTGAATGTGATCATGACTCAAAGAGAAGAGATTTCCCCCCCCCCCGCTTTTATTCTGCCTAACCGATTCCAGCACTGTTCAAAGAGGAGAGCTCTTGACAATGGAAAGAGAGAAGGCTCTCCTTACTAGATAATAAAGGGGATCCTGAAAGGTCAGCTTTGAAATAATGAATTCCACACATGCATGAGATCTGAACACTTTCTGCTTACTCTTTAAAAAAATAAAAAAATATGGAACTGAAATATTGTTAATATGGTGCTTATAGTAATATGTAGCTTGAGAATTGGTTTTCCTTGTTTTGCAAAGCCTTTGGAGGAAGACAAGCCAATGTAGTTCATGCACTCAGAACACACACACAGAAACACATCTCTATATGTATATCTCTGTATATTTGCCTAGTTGTTAGACTAAATTTTCAGTGTTCAGTGAATGTACATTCACGAGTGAATACTGACAGACATTTTTCTCTATTTTTCAGACAGAGGACACAATCACATATTGGTGGATGGCAAAGTCATTTGTATATTTCAAAGTATTTGAGGACAGCCTACCACATTTTCTAGGTATGTGAACATTTACATGAAAATCAACACCCGTTGAATTTTGGAATTCTTTGTGACCATGGGTAAGATAAAACATTGGGACTGCTCACTCTATGTGTTGAATTTGAAGGTTTTAGAAGGTCCTGTGGAAGATATTTATATAATAAGACTAATTTATGATATTTATATCAAGAACCTGATTCTATTTGTTGCACTAATTTAGGTCCTGCCTCTAACGGTTGTTCTAGAATAAATACTAAATCGTCCGCAAACGCTTGAACTTTATATTCTTCTTTTTTTTATTTTCAGGCCCTTTATTTCCTGTTTACATCTGATTTTTATTAACAATACCTCTAACGATAGGATGAATAATAGGGGTGATAATGGGCATCCTTGTCTTACTCCCTTCACAATATTAATTTTTTCAGTGGTATCCTCATTTATTATTGCTTTTGCTGTTTGGGTTGTATATATTTTTTCCACCATCCTTACAAATTTCTCTCCAAAATTGTATTCTCCAATTGTAAAATCATAAATCTCCAATTTAAATTACCAGTATCAAAGGCTTTTTGGGTGTCACAAGAAAATTAACGCAGTTTGTTTGCCGGGGTGGGCCTTGTAGTATTCTAATGTGTTTATAATAGTTCTCATATTATTTTTTTATCTGTCTTCTTGGTAAGAATCCGTTTTGTTTTTTTTTTTTAAAAAAACTGTTTAATAAAAATTATTAACAAACAACAACCTGGTAGATTCCTTTTATCAGTAAATATTAAGATTGGGAATGTATAAAAAACATCCTATACTCCGCGAGCTGCACTGGCTGCCTATTGGTCTCCGGGCACAATTCAAGGTGTTGGTTATTACCTTTAAAGCCCTATATGGCTCAGGGCCAGGTTATCTTCGAGACCGCCTTCTGCCACATAGCTCCCAGCGACCGGTAAGATCCCACAGGGTTGGGCTCCTCCAGGTCCCGTCAGCTAAACAGTGCCGGCTGGAGGGCCCGCGGGGGAGGGCCTTCTCTGTGGCTGCTCCAGCCCTCTGGAACCAGCTACCCCCTGAGATCCGGACCACCCCCACACTGCTGGCCTTCCGGAAAGCGGTGAAGACCTGGCTCTTCCGGCAGGCTTGGGGCCGTTGATCTCGCCTCTGTAATTGGCGAGGTCCGGCCATGAAACGGTATGCATGAGTTTTTAACTGTTTTTAATTGTTTTTATTATGGTTTTTTTAACGGTTTTTTATATTGTTGTGAGCCGCCCAGAGTCCCTTGGGAGTTGGGCGGCATACAAATTTAATAAATAATAATAAAAAAATAATAATAATCCTTATTCCCAAAACATTATTTATACACATATATTGATATTAGATATATTGGATTTAATTTACAGTTTGAAGGTAGGAAACTTAAGGTGCTATATCAACTGAATTGAATTAAAATGATCTTGCAACTCTTGGTAGCAATCAGGAGTCTCTGAAAATGATGGGGATGGAAAGCATCTTCTCATTATGTACTACAGGAGTCCCCAACCTGTGGACTGCGGCCTATTACTAGGTCATGGCCTATTTGCAACTGGGCTGCATGAGTAGTAGGTCAGTGCTGCATGCGCCCCACTTGCGCTTGCAGCAGGTGCTGTGCTCGCAGCCCCACTTGTGTGAGTGGTGCGTGTGCCCACCACTCACGCCAATGAAGCTGAGCGCATGCACCTTCCCCTTACACAAAACTTTCCCCTCTTTGCCCCTGCACCGGGCCTGCAATCCGGAAACAGGGGTGGGTTCTGGATCCTTTTGCTGCTGGTTTGCTCAGGGTTGCGCGCGCATGCACGTGCGTGTGCAGCAATAAAAAAATAGCTTCTGCGCATGCAAAATCCAAGATGGCGGCACCCACGGAGACACCGACGGAACCGGCTCTGTGACGTCATCGCCAAGCTACTAATGGTTCTAAAGAACCGGTTAGAACTGGTAGGAACCCACCTCTGGTGCCAACGCACTAGAAATGTCTTAGTTATTCATGTGCTACAAATAATAATGCCACTATTGAGTTGTCTATATGGGTAGCCCTCATTTAGTGACTACAATTGGGACCAGAAACTTGGTCAGTAAGTGAAGGGATTGTTAAGTGAAACTCAGTCTGTGCTTATGATCTTACTTCAGATTTCTTTCACTTTACAGACGTGACAAAATCATAAATGTGAGAATTGGTCATCAAGTTACTTTTTCATCACTGTCATAACTGTTAACAATCACTAAATGAGGCAGTCACTACCTGTAAATGTAATTAAGCAAAGGAGTCAGGACTATTAAATATGTTCACTACCTTGAACTGACCTTTCTATCATCTGCTTATCATCCATCTCTCTCTCTCTCTCTCTCTCTCACTCTCTCTCTCTCTCTCTCTCTCACACACACACACACACACATCTATCTATCTATCTATCTATCTATCTATCTATCTATCTATCTATCTATAAAGGAGTCAGGACTATTTCACTACTTCACTACCTTGAACTGACCTTTCTATCATCTGCTTATCATCCATCTCTCTCTCTCTCTCTCTCTCTCACTCTCTCTCTCTCTCTCTCACACACACACACACACACACACATCTATCTATCTATCTATCTATCTATCTATCTATCTATCTATCTATCTATCTATCTATCTATCTATCTATCTATCTATCTATCTATCTATCTATCTATCTATCTATCTATCTATCTATCTATCTATCTATCTATCTATCTACCTACCTACCTACCTACCTACCTACCTACCTGCCTACCATCTATCATCTATCTATCTATCTATCTATCTCTATCTATCATCTACCATCTAATAATAAAATATAATAAAATAAAGGAATGTTGATGACATACACTTTGTTGTTTTCATGGCTGGATGTTCTGAGCCAATTAGACTGAATAAAAGCAAAGCCTCACATTGATTTGGTCAGGGTTGTGCCTCTGCAAAATGGCGACCTGCCTCAATGGTCATCATGCTGATGGAGGTGTTTAGATGTGGTGGATGAGAGAAGAAATGACTCCCTTTTCCGACCAGGCATACCTTTCCAATCTGATGCATTTCCCGACGTGGCCTTGCTCAAGCTTATAAACCACTGGAATCAATTTCTTTTAAAAACACGTTTTTCAGAAACTTATTACGCACTTTAGAGATATATTATATACCTTCAGCAGCAAAAGAAGAAAAATTACAGGTGCAAAAGCAAGCCATTTTTCTCGCGGCTGAAAATGATGCTAGGGACTAGTCACAGGGGAACAGTAAAAATTACACTCCAGCAGCAACAGGGCAGGCGCCCACAACGCCACAGCCGGGTGAGTGGCACAGCCAGGCAGCGCACTAATAAATCAAGATAATTCTCTGCCTGCCTTGAACTTAGACCCAACTACAATTCACTAGTACAGCAGGAGGAAAAAAAAAAAGTCTGTTAGAGGAATTCAGCTTTACTGGGGGGACGTGATTAGTCACTGGCCAGATTGAGCCTCGATTGCATCTAAATAGTCCACTTTATGAACCATTTATCTTCTGCTCAGACCATTTTCATTACACCAAAAACTGATGCTGAGCTACCAGCTGTAAGATACAGCCTGGTGAAAATTAATAACCTTTTTTCCCCCTGTCCCTCCCTCCCTCCTTCCTTTCCTCCCTCCTCCCCTCCCTTTCCCTCCCGCAGAACTCCTGCATATGTGAACAGGAGCATTTATCCCTGTTTTGTTGCTATTTGCATCCTGGCGTTCTCTGGCAGTCTTTCAATTTTCTCAAGTCTCTTAGCCTTTGCCCCTGTTTCGCTTTTGCAACACAAACAATTCATCTGTGCATTTAAAATTCTCTTAGCGCCCTGACATCAGGATATAGCCTTAGAGCAGGGAGCAGTTTACACAGAAAAGAACTCTTATTAATTCCTCTGTCCTGCGTTCCGGCTAAAATATAGGGATCTAGAGATTACTACAGGGTCCCTTAAAGACCATTTAGAGCAGTGCAATTTTAAAAAGGAGACCATTATTAATACCTGCTTAGGCTACTGACTGTGGGGAGGGCAAGGAGGTCTGGCCAGTGATGGAAGATAGGCACTAAGTGAGGGCATCACGTGGCTGATTTTTTACCAACAGCCTGCGGAGCCTTTGCTAGCTGTGAAGATATATGCTGATACGATTACAATAACGCACAATGAAATTATGGAGTATTAATGGTGCTTAACCAGTATCAGGAATTAAGCAGAATTAACACAAGTCTTTCTTTGAGCAGACATAGTTTTTGATAGGGCTGATTAAGGATTTGGCTATCTGAGGAAGCTCATTACAGGAGTATTAATTAGGATGCAACAAGGAAAAAAATGTGTTGTTTTGGGATGATTTCTACTTGAAGCTGTACAACTGGAAAGAACTAAAAATGAAAAAAAAAACCCACCTCTTTTTCTGTTTTTATATATTTCTTTCTTTAAAATTGAATTCATTATTGCTCTGAACATGGCTAACCAGGTTTATTGATTATACTGCAGAAATGGCTTGCTAAATTGCGTGAATTGAGATTTTAGTCAACAAATAATTTCAGTGGAATTTTTAAAAAACTTGATGATTGGGGCAGCGGGAGGGGTGTTGTTTAAAGTACAGTGCATAACATTTCCCTCCTCAAAGCCCTGTACTTTACAACTAAAGTGGAGAAATGCTCTTTCAATGCTCTTACAGGGCAATGAAATATGTGCACGGAGATGATTGAAAGGGAGGAATAATGAAACCATGTCTTTTGGAAACGTATCAATGTTTTAGAATTAAGAGCTTATGAAAAGCTGTTAGTCAAAACGTCTCCATAAGACTATGTTATAATTTTAGATTTTTGTTTTTTCCACAAGCAAAGATGAATTGTATTCAGAGAATATGTAGTGGGTAATGAAGCATGAGAATACTTCATGGTCCCCCCCCTTTGGAACATCAAAGGGAAGGAAAACCCAGTTTCATGTGTTGAAACTGGGTTTTCCTTCAAAAGATGACATCATGAAGATGACATTATGATGTGATCAGTCACATTGCTGCAATGTCTGAGCTTGGTGATGCCCCTGGAAAGAAAGAAAGAAAGAAAGAAAGAAAGAAAGAAAGAAAGAAAGAAAGAAAGAAAGAAAAAGAAAGAAAGAAAGAAAGAAAGAAAGAGACAGAATGTATTCTAATAATTAACAGGCAAATGAGAAAGACATCTTGGGTTGATATTCCCTGGAGGCAAAGACAAGAACAAATTTTACCCAGGAAGGAATTGCATCCTGGGGGTGGGGAGGAATGGCTTCACCTGAGACTGCAGATGGTTGAATCATTAGTGCCCTCTTCTGGGTATTCATTTTAAAGGAACAATAGAATCTAAGGCACAGGGCTGAAGTTATTCAAAAGACAATTGCCCAGATTGCCTCAACTCATCTTCAAGGATGGAATTCTTAGGCAACCTGTATATATCTTAATGGGGCTTGATTTATATATTTATTGAAGCACTTTATACTCTGCTTTCCATGACCAAAGCATATTAAACCAGATGTGCTAGAAAGTAAAACCAATATTTAAATGAACACAGAAAGATAAAGATTTGCAGAATTAAAAACCCACCAGTAAAATAATGTGTTTGGGTGTGTGTCCGTCCGTCGTTCATGCATATGTTTATGTGTCTCATTCCATCTGTGTTTGGAAGATTGCATTTAAAAAATATCATCAGACATGCTGATTATATTTGATTTGGATCTGGAGACAAATAAACAGGGGGAAAGATAAGGACAGTCTTTGTAAACTCGATAAGGGGGAAAGATAAGGACATGCTTTGTAAACTCGAGGCCCATAATTGTTCTTGCCACAGATGAATGAAGTCTATGGTCTCATAAAGGCTACAAATTTATTGTGGGCAAAGATTTGTTGTGATCTTCAGACGCAGTAGGCTCTAGACCGTGAAAGCTTAATTAATATGGTATGCTATGAAGTGCAACAAGACTTTGGTGTTTGTCTTACCAAAGACAAACACCAAAATGGATACCCTTAAATCATTTTTTGGCTGATTGAGGGAACACTATTGTACAGGAATGGAACTCATAGAATTAGGCAAAGCTATTTTTCAGAATTCCTAAACTCCAAAACATAATTAAAGAATTCCAACATGTGAGAGATGCAGAAACACAAGCATTGGTGCTAGATTGGGTACAATGGGTGTTAGGCTTTTACTAAGCTGTACTTCCTTCCTTTCAAAGCTCTTCTGATGGAGAAAGAGCTAATTATTTCATTCAAGATTTGTCCACATTCTTTCACAGTGTGATTGGGGGGGGCATGTTGTTAGACTGAATCATATCCTCCCATCTGTCTGTTGTGCAACCAAACATGAGTAGGCCTTCTGCATTTTTTAGCTGCCTGGGATATAAACAAGAGTTGGAATCCAAGATGCTGCCTGGTTTTGAGGCATCTGAGGATGATAGTAAACTTTTTTGCCCCTTCTGCTTAATTGTGTCTGGTTCTTGGAGATTGCTGGACATATCCCTGCAGTTTTCTTGGCCAGGTTTTTCAGAAATAGTTCACCATTGTCTCCTTCCAAAATCTAAGAGAATGTGACTAGCCTGATTTTATTTTATTTATTTATTTGTCAAGCATGTATAAGATAACAGATATAAGTATAAACATGATTATGAATACAGGAAATGGATACGAATAAATGGGGACAGTAGGACAGGGACGGTAGGCACGTTGGTGCGCTTATGCATGTCCCTTACAGACCTCTTAGGAATGGGGTGAGGTCAACAGTAGACAGTCTAAGGTTAAAGTTATGGGGGTTTGGGGTTGAAACCACAGAGTCAGGTAGTGCATTCCAGGCATTGACCACTCTGTTGCTGAAGTCGTATTTTCTGCAATCGAGTTTGGAGGTTAAAGTTTTTTGGGTTTGGGGAAGAAACCACAGAGTCAGGTAGTGAATTTCAGGCATTGATCACTCTGTTGCTGAAGTCGTATTTTCTGCAGTCGAGCTTGGAGCGGTTTACATTAAGTTTGTATTTATTGTGTGCTCGTGTATTGTTGTGGTTGAAGCTGAAGTAGTCATTGAAAGGTAGGACATTGTCGTAAATAATTTTATGTACTACGCTTAGGTCAGATCAAAGGCGGCGGAGTTCTAAGTTGGCTAAACCCAAAATTTCAAGTCTGGTGGTATAAGGTATTCTGTTGTGAGCAGAGGAGCGGACGACTCTTCTCGTGAAATATCTCTGGACTCGCTCAATTGTATTAATGTCTGATATGCAGTGCGGGTTCCAGACAGATGAGCTGTATTTGAGAATTGGTCTAGCAAAGGTTTTATATGCCCTAGTTTGCAATACAATATTACCGGAGAAGAAGCTTCGTAAGATTAGGTTAACAACTCTTAATGCCTTTTTGGCAATGCTGTTACAGTGAGCTCTGGCACTTAGATCATTAGAGATGAGTACTCCAAAGTCCCTGACAGAGTGAGGGTCGTCTACAAGGTCGTATCCTCCCAGCTTGTATTTGGTTTTTTTTGCCAATGTGTAAGACAGAGCATTTGTTGGTTGAGATTTGGAGTTGTCAATTGTTTGACCATTCTGACACATAGTCAAGGTCTCTTTGTAGGGCAGCAGTATTGTCGGTGGTGTTAAATAGTTTTACATCATCAGCGAACGCAATTGCTTGTAATATGATCGCAAAGGTCATTTATGTAGAGTATAAAGAGTGTGGGTCCTAAAACACTGGCTTGGGGGACGCCGCTGTTAACAGGTGCAGGGTTTGATAGGGCACACCCTATTTTAACTACTTGTTGCCTGTTTGACAGGAACGCAGCTATCCACTTATGCAGGGATCCGGAAATGCCATAGGTTTTTAGTTTTAGAAGTAGTTTTGATTCAATAGTGTACCATTGAATCAAAGGCTTTGCAGAAGTCTATGTAAATTGCATCTATTGCTTTACCCTGGTCAAGTTGTGTAGTCCATATGTTTTTGCAGTGTAGAAGTTGCAGATTACAGAACAAATTTTTCCTGAAACCAAATTGTTTGTTAGAGAGTAGGTTGTTTGTCTCTAAGTGGAGGGTAATGGATTGGTTTATGATTGATTCCATGACTTTGCAGGTGACGCAACATAAAGAGATTGGTCTGTAGTTTTCAAATAGGTTAAAAACTCCCTTTTTGAAGATAGGGATGACCGTGGCTAGTGACCATAGATTGGGCAAGGAGCTGGTCCTGAAATGTTTTTCAAAGATTATGCTGAGATGTTCTGCTATGGCAGTGGAAAGCTTTTTTAAGAAGTAGGCACATAATCCATCATGTCCAATAGATAGATATGCTTTTAGGCTGCGTAGTGCCTTTTCAATGTTATCTTCTGTAAAATCAATATGTAGTAGATCGTTGCAATTAGCTGCATTACGACTAGGAAATGTGGGGCATGAGCCATTGCTATTTACAAAGACTGAACCAAAGAACGTGTTAAAGAGGTTGGCTTTAACGGCTTCATCATTACAGTCTTTACCATTAGGTCCTTTTAGGGGTGGGATGGATCTCGAGTCTTTAAGTTTGCTATTTACAAATTTATAGAAGGCATGGGTGGATTTCGTGTGTAGAAGGTTTTCCTCTTGTTTGCTGTGGTAATTGGTGCATTCTGTCTTTATCTAGCGGCATAAGGTTTTGTAGTGGCTTTTAAAGTTAGCTACGTAGCCAGTTTCTTTTTTTCACTAAAGAGATGTTTTTTTGGATTGAAGCTTCCTTATTGTTATGGGTAATTTGTTTTTTCTGGTTTTGGGGGTTATTAGTGGTACATATAGTTTAATGACTCTTTTGACTTCGAGCAAAAAAGTGTATTGTATATGACGTTGTGTCTGATGTTATGTATGACCAAGCCAGAGCTAGAACTCGTGGTCTCCCAGTTTCTAGTCTAATGTCTTAACCACTATATCAAACTGGCACTCAGAGTAAGCTGTAACATGAGAAAACTGCCAGTTCTGACTACATATTTGCACCAGCATCTGAGGAGCATCTTGCAATGTTAACTGAAAAGTATTAGTGACTCTGGTCTTACAGTATAATGGCAAAAAAGGATAGATGAATTTTGGGTGTGTGCATTTGTGTGTGTCTGATTGTGTGCTTGTGTCTATGCAGTAATCATAGATTTTAATTTGGCTGTGAGGAACCAAATCTCTCTCTTACATGGAAGACTATTACAAATATTACATAGCCAGTACATAAAAATATAAAATAGCAGACAAAACAGATAACAACAAGACCTGGAAATGGCAAAGAGGAAGAGAATTGAAGAAAGAGGGAGCAAGCCTTAATAACAAATGCATACAAAGCCAGACTTGAGAAGACAGTAACTGACAACATATGCTGGCTCTGCAAAGAAGCTGAAAAACAGTGGACCAGCTAGTTAGCTGTTGCAAGAATATCGCAAAAATTGACTACAAACAACAGCATGAAAAAGTAGCAAGAATGGTGCATGGAAGATCTGCAAGAAATACCATTTTCCTGCTAGCAAGAACTAGTGAGATCACAAAGTAGACAAAGTAATCAAAAATGAAGAAACTAAAGTACTCTGAGATTTTAGAGTTCAAATACACAACATAGAACCCCAGACTTAATAATTGTCAAAAAGAAAGACAAAGACGTTGCAGTACCTGGGGACAGCAGCAGAATAGAAGAAAAAGAGCCAGAGAAAATCACTAAACACAAACAGCTACAAACAGAAGTAGAACGACTGTGGTGAAAGAAAGCAAAGGTAGTACCAAGAGTAATAGATGCCTTAGGTGCCATCCTAAAACTTCTGGAACACCATTTGAATACCATTGGCATTGGCAAATTTGCCATATCAGTCAATTACAAAAGAGAGCTTTACTTGGAACAGCAATAATACCTTTATCCCCGTCAAAGAATAATAACTGCCTATCCCAGATCCTTGAGAAGGACGCTGTTCTGACCCAGCGTACTGACAAAGAAAAACAGCAGAAACAGCGTCCATACAAACCTTGTTTTAATAGTAATGGCTACTAATTGTCTTACTTAGCAGTCGTCCTAAATTCAAATAAAGTGTAAACCAGTCTTTTCTGTGCAACGGCTGTTAATTAATCTCCTTAACAGTCGGCAATAGTCCAAGCAAAAGAACACAAGTCTGACGAAGAGTCTTTCAGATAACAGCAGATAACCCACACGAACCTTACTGTTTTTGGCAAAACACCCAGGAACAATTTACAGGCAACTTTGATGATTTCAAAGCAGAGCAGAACAGAGGTTTGAATTCAAAGACAAGGACTTGAAATGAACGAAGTTGTTTCCTGCAAATTCCTCAGTCGTTTTCCTCACTTAAATAGGCTATGGGAGTGGCCAATTATCCCCAAGCCTTACTCCCAAGTAGTCCTTCTCCTCAGGAGCCATTCCTGCCTTTTGGCAGCTCTGCGCACGCGCACACTGAGAACAGGCTCCTCCTCCTCCTCTTCTTCTTCACTCATGGCAGCCTCTGGAGGTTCTGAAGGCCCTGGCTGAATCCCTGCCTCTAGCACTGAGCCTTCTCCAGCCTCCTCACTGTCCGACTCTAGTACCAGCTGCACAGGCCGCTGGCAAATCACAATACCAGCCTCCTCGCTGTCCGGCTCTGCCGCCAGCTGCACAGGCTGCTGGCAGACCACAACTGACTCAATAGGTAGATAAAAATGCCAAATCCAGTCTAAACATCTGGCTGACTGTGTGACCAACAATAATAACAATGATCCAAATTTCATGAGACCAGCAAATTTTATAAAACCAAAACCTTAAAATCTTAAGAATGATTTCCATGTAAGTATGCAAACACACAAGGTATATATTCCACATCAGTTCAAATGATAGTTCAGCTTTCCTCTCTTTGGAAAATCACTGTAAATATCCTTGCATATCAGTAAAATGTGAATAGCACTTACTTACATAAGGGATTGGTGTGAAAAAATAATGAGATTTTGTGATTTATCATTATAGTTTAAATATGGCTGCCACTCTATTCTGGGTTCTTTGCCATAAAATGTGTGCAATAAGACTTTTTTTTTAATGAATACTGAGCAAATCAAAAGGAATAATCTAATTGTAGAAAACATCACACAAAATTAGTTAATTCTGAGGGTTGGAAAGAGGATCTTTATGATATTTACAGTGTCATTTGCTCTTTACTTTTCTGATCTAAAAACTTTGGACACATAAATTTAGGTTTAAAACTTTTAGTGTTCCCTTTCTGAACTCCATTCACTTTCACTTTCACACAACCATGAATTCATATTAAAAATGTATCTACCCAGGAGGCATTTGAGTTCTAGAAGCAGGATGGCCACTAGTACACAGTACTTTGTTCTAGGTGGAGACTTCAAACCAATCCATCCAGTTTTATAGCTTTCAACAAGTCACAAGCAATCCCAATTTGACACATTTGGTACTGTTTTCATGGCCTGCCATTGGCTCATTCAGTTTATATTAGATATTTTTGTGAGAAGAAGGGGAATTGTCTTTTATTCATCTGATATATTCCTATTTAGATTTTTTTTTTCATTTTTCAAAGTTTGGAAAAACATTTAGTGAGTTGCAAATTGTAGAACTAGACTCAAAGCTACCACTTTGATGAAATGAATTTGACCTTGGTTTCATTTGTTCTAAACCATGGACAGCTCCAAGAACAGCTTTCTGAGCATTACCTAAAGCACAACTCAAATTCTAAATGTAGACCATATTGACTTTTTCAAGTCCTGCACCTCCACCTTACTAGAGGGGAAACTTGCACTGCTATGATAATCTGTGAACTCCAGTTGGGTCTATTGCCATATCTGGTAATAATATACAAGAAAGAACAGATTACTAGGCAAATTATTATAAAGCTTGACTTACATGCTTATGTCCCTTGTGTTATTCATTTGAAGAAAAAGGGCAAATAATACTTTTCTATAGAAGGCTCCTTTTTTATCTATAAAAAAATAACCATACTGCTTTCTGTGAATCAACACATGGACCATTGCTTGGCTCCAGGAATAAAGCAGATTAGAAACAAACATTAACCAAACATCCATAAATAGGGTCCTTTTTTCTTTTTGTAATTCATCCCACAGTCAACCGTCCTTATTCTGAAACTGTTATTCCATTTTTTGTTTCTGTTGAACACACAACTATTGTCCATGTCAATTCATCCAGGTATGGACAAATGCTGCTGTTGATATTAAACACTACAGAGGAAGGAGAATGCAATATAGATGCACCCAAAAGATAGAATAGAATAGAATAGAATAGAATAGAATAGAATAGAATAGAATAGAATAGAATAACAGAGTTGGAAGGCACCTTGGAGGTCTTCTAGTCCAACCCCCTGCTTAGGCAGGAAACCCTACACCACTTCAGACAAATGGATATCCAACATCTTCTTAAAAACTTCCAGTGTTGGAGTATTCACAACTTCTGGAGGCAAGCTGTTCTACTGATTAATTGTTCTAACTGTCAGGAAATTTCTCCTAAGTTGCTTCTCTCCTTGATTAGTTTCCACCCTAGAGGTCACAGCCCCACGTTTTCCTACCACTACTGGGATCACTTTGGCCTTTATTTTCCACATCTTCTTTAGTTCCCCCTTCAGGCCCTGGTACTTCTCTAGCTTGTCATATTCCTTCTTCCAGATGTAATTGTCACTTGGCACCACTAGCCATAGCAATTTATATACCATTCTGTAGCGCTTTACAGTATTCTCTGGGTGGTTTATATTGTCATAGAAAGTGGTATTAACACTTCACATGATCTTGATTCTATCCCTCTGTTAATGCAGCCTAGAACTGTGTTGGCTTTTTTGGCAGTTGCTGCACACAGCTGGCTCATATTTAAGTAATCGTCCACTAGGACTCCAAGATCCCTCTGGCAGTTACTACTGTTGAGCAATGTACCACATATACTGTACCTGTGCATTTTGTTTTTCTTGCCTAAATATAAAACCTTACTTTTTTCATTATTTAATTTCATTTTGTTAGATAGCGCCCAATGTTCAAGTCTGTCAAGATCCTTCTGTATCTTAAGCCTATCTTCTGGAGTGTTGGCTATTCCTGCCAGTTTGGTGTCATCTGCAAATTTGATGAGTTCCCCATCTATCCCCTCATCCAAGTCATTGATGAAGATGTTGAAGAGTACTGGGCCTAAAACAGAGCCTTGGGGTACTCCACTGCATACTTCCCTCCATGTAGATGCAGTTCCATTGAGCACTACATGTTGAGTGCAGTTGGTCAGCCAGTAGTGGCCTCATTGTTCTATGAATTGGTGTCTCTGCATGTGAGTTCTCTGTACACCCACTCTTGTGTTAAACAATTCTTATGTAAAACTATGATGCAATCCATACTGTACATTTTGATCGTTTTATATAATTTAAAAAAAATCAATATATTTTATTCTAAATGTGTTCTATAAGACTGCATGTTAGTAGCATCTCCAGTGAATATTCAGTGTTTTGTAATATTCTTCAAACTAAATTCCTTAGGCACCCGTCCATGTCAATGATTAAAAACAGATTAAAGAACTATAGATTTTGCAGCTGTATTAATTGTTTCTAACTATTAGGTTTGTATACTACACTGCACAGCCTCCAGATCTATTTTATTATGCACTTTAAGACTATAATTTCCATTTAGCTGTTGCCAATATTTACTGGCACAAATCTCTTGGTTTTAAAATTTTGTTGTTGTTGCCATTTCTATACAGCATCAATTACCTCTTACTCATTCCGGTATAACGCATTGCAGATAAAGAATGTTCATTGAATGCTGTAATTAACTAAGTAATTAGCACCGGTCTTAGAAATCTTTTGCAGATCACCTTAGTTTTGAATTTTTTTCTGTACTACAAGGTGAATAGCAGGACCTGTGTAGTAAGTATAATTCCTTAGTGTTCCACATTCACTTTCACGTGGGTTGATCAGATCTAGATTTTGTTAGATTAAACTGATAAAAAGAGTAATTAGGAAAAAAAATACATTAAGAACAATAACAAATAAACAACAAAACCTTTGGGAACTTAAAAATGAAAAGCTATGGTAGTTAGTGGTTTCTTGGTGAAATCTTAATCATCTTGGTTTTGACTTGGCAACAAGTAGTTTCTTTACATTAAAGTAATTTTCTTTGTTGTGGACTTCCAGGATTGACATAGTTTATGTAGATATTTCAGGAAAACTATCAAGAGCCCGTTAATGTAAAGATGACCTTGGGCTAGAACTTGGGAAAAAGGAAGGAAACTAGTCTTACCTTATGCATAAAGCCAGCTGGGTTACTTTAGGCAATTCACTCTTTCTCAGCCCTAGGAAGAACGCATAGGAAAACCACTTCTGAAAGCTTGCCAAGAAAACTGCAGGGACTTGTCAAGGAAATCACCAGTAGTCAAGAATGACTCAAAGGAACAACTACATATCTTTATTAGAATTTAGATTCCCTCCCCCCCAAAAAAACTTCCTTGATATGTTATAGAAAAGTTATTGACTTTTTATTGTCTG
>QLTV01004242.1:227887-246671 GCA_003457575.1 Thermophis baileyi | reverse complement strand
AATAATAATAATAATAATAATAATAATAATAATAATAATAATAATAATAATAATAATAATAATAATAATAATAATAATAATAATAATAATAATAATTTGGAGTACAATTCTAGCTCAAGAAAAGTTCCCAGTGAGCTTAGTGAAACATATTCTATACAAATGTATTTAAAGTTGGCACCTTAATGCAACCAAAAGGCAAATAACTTAGTATCAGTCTCACTTCACCTCCAGATAAGTAGGAATAAAACTTCAATAATAAGTATATAACAGATCCTTTCCATTCTTTGTTTTGATGAAATGTGTGATTAAGCATGGATCGGCCCAATGCAGTTTATATTTCATTATGATACAAGGCAAATACTAATATGTTTGAGTTTTGATAACTGGCTTAATCACATGTGTATTTGAAAATAATCCGGTAGGGATTGCGTAAAAAAGGAAAAAAAGACAAACACACTCTATAAAAGTACATTTGAACAAAACAAAACAAAGCCAAATTTATAATATTAAATATTATTTATATTTAAACCTAGAAGATACTTTATAATTCGGTTCTTGTTCCCCAAAACTTTATGTCTTCTGCCACAAAAGATTTGCTACAAAGTGAAAAATTTAAGAATGTTCCAATTCAAACAGAAGCTCCTTTATTGAGGAGGCTCGGGGTCCGCAGTAAGGCACAAATTCTACATATTCAGACAGTTGCAGAGATGCAGATGTTAAACTTCATGTTATGATTAACTAAACTTCCAGCAATGCTGCCTTGTGAGCTGACAGAGAAGGTGAACTGAAAAGAAATCAACCACTCAGCTATTGTGATTTTCCCCCAAGCAGGCTATTCATCCCAGCGAAAGATTCTGGCATGAGTGACTGATGGAATATTTGACTGATGTAATTTATGGTGCTTGATATGACAGCCCATTTCAGGGAGCTCGAGGTTTACAGTGTTTGGTACTAGTACTTGCTGCTGAAACAAGAAATTACTCTCCTTGGACAGACTGTAATTTAATAGTACAACTGTGCAGCTAGCCACCTCCCACTGTATTTCACCACCCACTCCAGTCAGGGTTGATAGATAGTTCTCGGGACCTGAAAAGGATGCTGTAATGTATCCAGTTCACAGTCTTGAAAGATACATGAAAGGCAAAACCTAAGCCAAATATGACATCTACCTCTTGAAGTTAGCAAACAAAACAAGCCAAAATGAAGAATGTGCTCTCTGGCCTTAAAGCTCTCAAATGACCCTTCCAGCAAGACCACTCAGGAACCAGGGTGGGGCTTTTGAGGGCAGAGTAGGAGAAAATGAAAGGAGGGAACAATACTAGTTCCTTTCCATAGCAGCCTTACTCAATGAGAACCTTATGAAGTATTCCTTCCCCTCCTGCTAGATGGTTAGATGCACAGGGTTCTTCTTTCCCATTCAGAGTCCAGACACATGTTCATGAAGCACTCACACTTCCCTTTCACCTGACGTCCTCCTTGTTCCCAGCTTTGTGACCTGGAAATCTTTCTCTTAGGCTTGTCAAAATCAAGATGTCCACTACCTGGTGAAAACAAATTAGTGTTTTTGTATCTTTCTGTCTTCATTTAGTAGCAGCCCAGATACTCCACGCCTATTTTCTGTCCTCTTATTTTTCACTAGAACACAGGAGGAGAGGAGGGAGAAGAGGAAGAGAATAGCCAGAAGTACCCCTCTGGTCTCCATTTCCTGCACATTCTGCTGTGCTGCTCAGATAATAAGTTGCTGACTCGGGAGTGGAAGAGAAGAAAATAGCAGCAGCTATCTTCCCTTCCTAAGTCCTTCCTTCCTTCCTTCCTTCACCATTCTTCAGCTAACATTCCTAATGATGATCTGTTCCTGCCTAGATTGTGTGGGTTGAAAAAAAATTCAGTTGAAGACAAGACATGGGATCAAGGGGAGACAGAAAACTGAAGCAACTGAAGTTTTGAGTCCAGATAGGGTAACCCTACCTCACATGATCAAGTTTGTTGACGGCATGGAACAATGAATAGGTAGAAAGAGCAGTCTGGTGGGACGTTATGGTTGCAAGTCCCAAAATAGTTTTCTTACTTGCCTTTGCTACATTTATTAGAGTGCTTTGAAAGAGAAAGAGATAGATAGATGGAGAGCCTTTTCAAAATAGCAAGCTGTGTTGGATCTCATTAAATTGTCTAGATATATCACCCAGAAAGTAGCTGTGAACTATACTTCTTCATATATTTTAGGAATATTTTGATGATTTTAAATACATCATCAAAAGTACTAGATATAATCATGCCAATGCTAGCATCACATTTCTACAAAATTTAGAAGCAGAAACAACTGGGAACAAGGATTTACACTTCCATCAAGCATTGTTATCTTTCTTACATTTGGGAAACCAAGACTATGAAATCCACACTGGATCAAAGTTATATCTACAGTAGTACTTTTGATATAAGACCGAATATCAATGTTGAAATAAAAAAAAAATAGTGAAAATTTGTATAGATGGATGGAAGACGACAGGGAAGGGAGATAAGAGTTAAGCAAATGGGTTCAAAGAAGAGCAATAGGGAGGATTAACAAAATAGAAGAAATTAAGTCCTGTGAGGAGAATTTAGCAAACCAGTCTTTTTAGCCTTGAGAAGAAAATATTGGAGAAAAGGATATAATAGGATTCTTACAGGAGTATGAAAGAAAGAAAAGAAATATTCTGTTCTCCAACATCTTGGAGGATGGGAATAATGTCTTAAATTACAGAATAGTCTATCTGAAAGTTAGAAAATATAGCATAGAAGGGGAATCAGTGACCAAGGCAATTGGTGAATTCCCTTTTACTGGTTGCGGTCAAACAAAGGATGGACTATCACCTACTGGAAATGGCTTAAATTTGAATAAGTGCACTTTGTAGGACAGTGAAGTGACAACTGAAAATGAATGAGGGTGTTAAGCATCAGTCTTCTCTTGTCAAAAGTTGTACCAGGCACAGATTTCTAAAGCTTAGGTAAGAAAGAAATACAGTTGTTACCAAAGGGGATGGAGCAACCTACACTTATTGTTATGTGTTAAATGCAAATTCATTTAGAGTGAGATAAAGCTTCACACTCTTTACTTTTTTCCTCCTGTTTGTTTTGCACAAGTACCTTGAATCCTTTTTTGGGGATGGGGGATGGCAGGATGGATGATTTTCATCCAGATTAGTCTGGTCAGCTCTTTGCATCTGACCTTGAAAGAACTAGCACTATGGCATAATGAGATGATCTGTAAACCATCCTTGGCTTTGAACAGCGCATGGCAAATGTAGCAGTCTTGGGATGCAATATCCCTCCATCAACTACTCTCCTAAAGATTAGGGCAATGGCAGAGAATGGAGAGACGGGGGGGGGGGATCACCAGATTTTCTTTATCTGTCCATGCTGGTACTTTAACTTAGAGTATGTTGCAAGTTAATGTAAATAAGAGACAGAAAAATAGTGGGCATTTTTGGGAACTCTCAAATATGTTTAGAAAAATAATTCAATATAGGGCTTTATTTTGGGGAGGTGGAGGGGGGGAAGGAATGAGGTGAAGATACTAAATAGTTCCTAAGTTCTTTCAACCAAAATGAACATATCTATTTTTCTCCACAATATTAATTAGGTGTATTTATCATATTAACCTGATATCATTAACTGAAAGACGAAGCAAGAATAGTCTTGATCCTAGGGTATCCTATAGTTGCTTTACAGGATTGTTTAGGATTTAGAATGAGATAATGTATGACAAAAGAACATGGGTGCTAAAGTGGTTGGTTCTACTTGTACCTACACAGTAATATGCTGCTCAACATTGATTTCAAAATATCAATTAATGAATAACATTAATGTCTGTGGGACAGCCATCACATGGATAGTTCGGATAATAGTTTTTCATACCAACTTTTGGCAGCTGGAGATGACTGACATGCTAAAATGGGCTTTATAACAGAATGCTCACAATCCTTCATCTTTGGAAGAGCATTGTGAAGCTTCTGCAGTGTAACTTTTTTTCTGAACCTTAGCCTACAATCAGTATCCAAAGGCCAAACCAAACAAGGATATGCCTATGACTAGTGATAATTGTTGGAATGCCATATTTTTTACATTGTGCTTCTTATTCTTTTACATACATTTGCTCTCCCTAAAAGTCTTTAGTGAGTTCCTTTTTTATGTTCCATGTGTTTTTCAGATAAATTAAAATTCAAAATAAAATCAAATCTAGTTCAAACATAGGTAACATGTAATATTCTGTGGGAATGGGACAATATATTCCATAAGTATAATGCTATACAACAGGACAAGGATGCAGATAGTGTACCCATGTGTTAGAAAAGGTTACAGATGCTTTCCATAAAGAATTTCCCAATTTCCTGATTGTATCTGCTATACTTGAAAAAAGCTAGGAGATTTTCTACATCCTAATTCTCCTGCAGATGTAAGAGATTTGGGAGAGCAGAAGGGATATTTACAAACCATTGACTTTTCTCTAGAAAAATCACATGACTTCAGTGTACCCTTGCTAAGCTTTAAATGGTTGTCTTTTAGGGCGATAATCATGCTTTTTATAATAATTATGCCAGATTGTGGCATTCTGGATTTTATGTATCATCTTGATGAATATCTGACTATTTGTTTTCTGTAGTTTTCCCTTCCTAATAGATGTGAAACATAATAAAAATTATACACTTTGACATCTGACTAAATATATCCATTTTTAGAATAACTGTGAATAAAACTGAGCATAAATTTTAGACAGGCTCATTTGGGAAAGTATTCTTTTGCTGGATTTTAACTACTAACCATTGCCAAAAGCTCTGGAGGAAGTGACAATCAACTTGAACATTATAGTTTGGTGACTTAATGATAATTTTCAGGGAAAAAAAGCCTTGCCTTATCTTATTGTATAACCTCGCTTAACAGCATTACAGATAAAGAGAGAAAAGGTAGTTATATTTGTTCTGAAGGCTCTTTCTAAAGATTAGATTCAAAGATCGTGCCAGAATGCTCATGTCATGAGATCTCTCTACTATTCTTCTGCCTAAATTCACTCCTATGGTACCATCCACCAAAAGGAGAGGTAAAGACATTCACCTTAGCAAGCAGACTCTTATAAACAGAGGCCCTCATCCATACTTATTAATATTATTAGTACTGTATAATATTAATATTAATATAAATACCGTGTTTCCCCCAAAATAAGACCCTGTCTTATATTTTTTTGAACCCCGAAATAAGTGCTTGGCCTTATTTTCGGGGAGGTCTTATTATTTTGGGGCACATGGAGCAAAACGGGGCTCCTCTTACCATCTTACCTGATTTCCAGCTCTGTCTCCCTAACCTTAACCAGAGGAAATGGTATTTTTGGGGAAGGGCTTATTTTCAGGAGAGGGTTTATTTTCAGCGGAGGGCTTATTTTTGGGGGAGGGCTTATTTTCGGGGAAACACGGTAGTATATTAGTATGTTGGTATGAAGCAGTGTTCTCCAATATGTTAGATATGAATTGAATTTCTTGAGCAATTGTGGCTAGGATTTATATTTGTTGAGATACAATGTGTGTGAAAGAAATTAGGTACAAAGATTTAGGCCATTAGATTGTATCATTTAGCATCAATTCAAGCTCATATTTAATATTTAAGACTTTTGAGTAGATGACCCGGGGTGAAATCCAGCAGGTTCTAACAGGTTCTGGAGAACTGGTAGCAGAAAGTTTGAGTAGTTTGGAGAACCGGTAGCAGAAATTTTGAGTAGTTCGGAGAACCAGCAAATACCACCTCTGGCTGGCCCCAAAATGGGGAGGGAATGGAGATTTTGCAATATCCTTCCCCCAGGAGTGGGGTGGGAATGGGGATTTTGCAGTATCCCTCCCCTGCCACACCCACCAAGCCACGCCCACCAAGCCACACCACGCCCACCAAGCCACCTGTAGTAAAAAAAATTGGATTTCACCACTGAGATAACCCCACCTGAAAATCAGGTTAATAATAATTAATAATAATTTATTAAGTTCATAAACTGTCTGATTCCCAGTGACTTTGAGCAGATTTACAAATTGTTAAAAAATATTTCAAAAGAAGTTAAAACAAGCTAGTTAATTAGTTATAGCAGGTTAGGTTCATGTTAACAGTACACTTCTGAGATTTTCTCTAAGTGTTTTTCACAAGACCAAGGCTTCTGGCCTGGAAATATACATGAAAACCATGTTTTAAAAATGTCATTAAAGGACATTTAAAAAGATGAGCATCCTATCTCCACATTTGAAACCTAAAGGATATATGTGTGCATTTTCCATTGTTTCATTTGGGTGGATCCTCATTTATATCACTTAAACCGATAGCTGAATTATATCCCAGAATCTGTCATTGTTTCATCTAATACATTCTAATTCAAAGAAAAGAAAAAGGTGGGTTTTTTTTTGATCCCACCTCCAAAAGGTTACCTTTTCAGTGCTTATTATAAATACAGTAGCGGCTTCGTTAATCGATGCCACTAGGTTAAAAGTGCTCAGCTGTAGGATTTGTCTGTTTCATTTTTTTGTCTTTGTTGTCAAAAAAATTTCATTCCCATTTTTCTTTGAAATGCAGAGCAGTATGCTTCCACTTGCCCACAATTTTTGAAAGCAAAATGTAAATCATTGGAATGTATTTTCTTTGCTTACAAACACTTCCTCTTGGGGGGAAAAAAGTCACCTTTCGATATCAGGATAGATTTGGAGTATTTTGTCTCAAAAATTAAGCTGGATAATTCCCTATAGGAATTCCCTATAGGAACATCACCAAATATAAAACATTGCCATGAAGATTTCTATCACACATTTATATTGCTTCAGCTGTTAGAAATGGTATAAACTATCGCTAATCTCAGCAATGGTGAGTGGATGGATGAATGTATCCCTACTGAAAAGGCACAGGAGACCTTCTTGGCCAAAAATCTATTTATTTCCCTCTTATTCTCAAATATCAGGCAGAAGCTGTATCGTTCTCTCTTGAGTTTTTGCAACCCCATATTTAAGACGATCAGGTTTTCCCGTTTCCCGTGCAGAGTTTTCATCAGCACATTTGATATATGGATTGAGATCAATTTTTTCTTATGGCAAATCTATATGTTATTCTACTTCTTCATTTGGTACTGTTTGCTGAGTGGCTGCTACTTGGGAGCAAAGGTCACTATCTTGCTGCTGGAGCAGGCGAGTAATATTTTACTCCTCATAAGGGTAGTGAGAGATATTAAATCACACTTGACGTACCTGAAGCAAAGCAACTTCATCCATATTTTATCTGCTGTAAATTTAATACCACAGCACTTTTTAGGGTGATGTATTTATTAACTGGCTGGGGATGAACACTACAGAAATTCAGTTTGTTCAGGAAAATAAAATGAAGACACCCTGACAAGTTTATGAAGTAAGCACAATAGCTATTTATTACTTTTTAAATACATAGAGGGCCTAAATGTTTTTAGCAGGAGTTGCCCAATAAGTAAATAAAACTTCCCAAATCATCTCTGCTTGCTTTCCATAGGAATTTTAATAAAGTTTCATCGTTATTTTTAAAATGCTGCCTTAGCTTCCATCAGCATAAACTCTACTTTCTTATGGAAATAAATATATCTAAAGGGCATAGATAAAACACATTGGGATTGCGAATGGGGAAGAATTGTGGTCCCAGTCTCATATTAAATTCTTACAAATCATTTTCCCACCCTTCTCCCTATGGAAATTTGTTTTATTATTTTTTAAAAAATTCTCCCAATAAATCGAAACATGAGAGCAATCAGGTTTTGAAGGCAAAGACTGCCTTGCAGTTAGTGAATCACTTTTCATTGGTAGTGTTTGACTCAGGCTATTCTCTTAGACTTATAAATTATATTCTTCTCTGTATCTTCTACTGAGTTCTATGGACTGAAGAACCAAAATCCTGGGCAGCCATAAGGCAAGGAGTGTCTAATGTCAGTTGGCAGGCTGCACAATCAAAAATGTGGATAATATTGTCAGATAAAACAGGGGAAGGAGGATAAAATCCAAGTTTGCTGCCATCTTTTTTAAAATATTATTTTTATTATACATTTTCCTTTATTATACATCACGTTTCCATTTCTGCAATGACAATGTACTGTCTGTATCAAGTCTCTTTTAAGTATACATAGTATTATACACCCTGATTGTTCTCATAATTATACAATGTAGTCTCTTTTAAATATACATAGTCTTGTACGTCCTAGTTATAACCGTTATTCTCGCAGTTATACCATAATACTCTACACACTTGTCACTCTATACACTTTAATCTATAGTCAAGTACAGTCCAATGGTAATATTACTTATAGTATATATGCTTATATATATCTATATATATTTATTTCTATTTTGTTAATCATCTTTCACTATTAAGTTACTAATCTCTGCACCAGTTATCTAACCACTTGTACAATAAGTCCCATGTTAAGTAATACTCTGTTTCCTCTTTATCCTTAATTTCCATCGTTAACCTGTCCATTTCAGCGCATTCTAATATTTTCTTTATTACCTTTTCATCTATAGGTATACTTTCATTTTTCCAATTTTGTGCATATGTGATTCTCGCTGCTGTTATTACATGTAACATTAAGTATGTAATTCTTTTGTTGTATGTCCCCCGTAGTATACCTAGTAAGAAAAGTTCTGGTTTTAGATCTATTTGTTGTGCTGTCATCTCTTCTAACCATCTTTATCTTTAACCAATATTTTTTTGCCATTGGACAGGTCCACCACATATGGTAATAGGATCCTGGTACCTGTTTACATTTCTAGCACTCTGGCGACATATTTTCGAACATTTTTGCCATTCTTGCTGGTGGCAAGTGCCATCTATAGAACATTTTATACAGTTTTTCTTTGTATACATCGTTAATTTGTAATTTCTTTCCCACAATTTTTGCCAATTGTCTAATTCTATGGTATACCCAAATTTTTTTGCCCATACTATCATGGTTTCTTTTACATATTCTTCTTCCATTTTAAAGTTCAATAAGTAATTATAAATTTTCTTTATTAGTTTATCATCTGTTCCTAACAATATCTGGTCCAATTCTTGGGGTTCCTTATAAAATCCATATATTTCTGCATCTTTCTTATGTCTC
Source organism: Thermophis baileyi (assembly GCA_003457575.1). Taxonomy (NCBI): domain Eukaryota; kingdom Metazoa; phylum Chordata; class Lepidosauria; order Squamata; family Dipsadidae; genus Thermophis; species Thermophis baileyi. Next base: position 237,559 of record QLTV01004242.1, on the reverse strand, counting down.
ATTTGTATTTGGATATATGGCCACCAGTCCAAGTCAATTCCCTGATTTTTTAGTTCCTGTTTTGATTTTAAGTCCCCTTGCTCGTTTAGTATATCTTTGTACCTTACAATTTTATCCAGTTCTAAAACATTAGGGTATATTAGCACTTCCATCGTGGATAGCCAGGCCGGTATTTTCATATAGTGATTCTGTTTGATTTTTTCCCATACTGACAACCAAGCATTCCTGATATAATGCCTTTGGAAGTATCTATGTAGTTTACTTTTCCCGTACCATACAAATGCATGCCACCCCAATGCCCTTCTAACATCAATATTCTTTTGTTCTTCAAATTTATCCACTCCTTCATCCATGTGAGCACTGAAGCCTGGTAATACAACTCCCAGTCCGGTAGCCCAAACCCTCCCTTGTTTTTAGTATCTTGTAGCATTTTCAATTTGATTCTTGTTTTTTTGCCTTGCCAGATGAACTTTGACATCAATTTATTTAAGTCCTCAAAAAACTTTTTTCCTAATTTTATCGGGATTACTTGAAATAAAAATAGCAATTTCAGTAAAATATTCATTTTTGTTGTGGCTATCCTTCTGACCAACGACAGCTGTAGATTTTTCCATTTGTCCAAGTCTGTCTTTATTTGCTGTATTAATTTGGTATAGTTGTCTTCTTTAATGGATGTACATCTTGCTTTTAGTCAGATTCCCAGGTATTTAACTTTTTTAGTTATCTGCATGTCCATCTTTTCCGTCAATTCATTTTTCTGTTTATTTGTAAGATTCTTTGTCAATATCTTGATCTTTTCTTTGTTTATTTTAAGTCCTGCCACTGCACCGAACTCCTCTATTTTCTTTATTAATTTGGGTCCCGTTTCTAGGGATTCCTCCAGAATAAATACTAAGTCGTCTGCGAATGCTTTATAGTGTTCTTTTTTTTAATCTTCAAACTGTTTATTTCCGGGTCTTGTCTGATCTGTCTAAGCCTGTCTAATATTCAGATGCAATATCTATGCAGTATATGATGGTGGCAGATACTTTTTTAATGAGCTATAATCCATGTTTTCTGACCAGTTGGTACATGGATTGTTAACTAAGGATGATATTCAGATGGCTCTTTTGGTTATGGTTTTTTTTTCATAATCTGGGGTTCATGAAGCAGGGGACATATTTCAAAATTAATTTCTATCAGCTGCCACCTTATGCTTGCTTGTGCTTCACTGCTCTGCAGTAACAGACTGCCATGAACTGTGGGGAGGGAGAATGCTTGGGAAAATGAAAGTAAGTGCTACACCTCCTCGAGACGCTGCCTCAAGGTCACCCAGCTAGAAGGAAGGGGCTGCATATGAAATGGGCTTGGACTGACTATTATGAAAACATCTTGCCTAGACTTGATTGGTTACAATAGGGTAGTCAGTAAGAGACAGTTAAGGGAGGAAAAAGTAGTAGTTAGAGGTTTTGTTGTATGATTCTCAGTTCTGGCTATGCAATACTTCAATAAGCTTGCGCTCTAATAAAACTATATCTTTCTCAACAAATGGAGCCAAGGATTGTTACTATTTAGACATTTAAGTTGTGGCAGGTCCACTTTCTGGCTACTGTTGCCTGGCAAAACTATGAATATGGGCACAAGTATTTTATCTTTAATGATCTTCCCAATTCTGTCTGATGTCAAGGCTCATCATTCATAACATAAGGTTTGTCTATTGTTATTTCAAGCAGCTCAATCCCAAATCAATCCTGACCATACTTAAATACCAAACTAAAGATACCTTCCCACCGCCAATATGAGAATAGCAAAAGCTAGGCCAACTGAAAAAAAAAATAGATTTAATTGTTAACAGAGTACTGATACAGAGAAGAAAAAAAAAGAGAAAATAGCAAGATTTTGATATTTTGATTTTGATAGACCTTTTGCTGATGCTTTTGGGGTTAGTTTTAAGAAACTCACCTAAAAATGCTTACTTGGTTTTGCTAGGCTGCAAAATAACCAAACTATGAGAAACATAGAAAAAGAAGTAGATGGGTTTTGTCCTGCTCAGGTTACTTGAGTGAACCGGGATGATTGGTCTGAAAGAAGAAATACTTCTTCTGTTCAATAATTTTCTGAAGCTAATTTGATCAAGCAGCATAAAAGAATGCTGCCATTCAAATCAGTGCTGGGTTTTGTAGGAGTCAAACAGTTGAAGCTGACTTGGCATTGCCCAAAACTCTTTTTTAAATGAAAGCTTATTTCATGGTTGTCAAACTCAAGGCCCGGGGGCCGGATCTGGCCCGTGGGGTGCTTAGATCTGTCCTGCAGGACCACCTGGAAACAGCAAAGGACAGGCCCATGGTGCCTCTGCCAGCAAAAACAGAGCTTGGGAGGGCTGCAGATGGCCCTCCCAAGCTCTGTTTTGCTGACAGAGGGTTGCAGGAGGCTGTTGCACAGGGGTGGGTTCTAACTTACCTCGCTGCCGGTTTGCTTCCTCCCGCGCCACGTGGCCAAGCCTCGTGGGCGCACGCACATGCATGCGCAGTGCTGAAAAATCCAACCCCCCCCAAAAGCCAAAAACAAGATGGCGACGCATGCGCAGTGCTGGAAACTTGGCTTCTGTGCATGCGCAGAAGAAAAAAAATTCCAAAAAAAGATGGCGGCGTCCACAGACCGGCACTGACCGAACCGGCTCTGTGATGTCACCAGTGGGTTGCTATTGGTTCGGGCGAACCGGTCCAAACCAGGAGGAACCCACCTCTGCCGTTGCAGCTGAAAACGGAGCTCAGGGCCCCATTTTCACTGGCAAAGCACTCAGGCCATCACAGGTGCCCCCGACACAAGTGATGTTGAGCTAGCCACACCCACCATGGCCACGCCCACACTGACCCCCCCCAGGTCAAACACAACCCTGATGCGGCCCTCAATGAAATTGAGATTGACACCCCTGGCTTATTTGGTAATGGTCCAATCCATTCTCTTTCTCTTTCTGTGTCTTTTTCTCCCAGACCCAACACTGCTACAGATTGTAACAGAAAGCAATCATAAAGAATAACCCCCCCCCCGAAATGAAAGCCTTTATATATTTGTTCTCTGAGGCACCTTACAGGGTATAAAACTTCACTGAACACTCCCTAAAAAGCATTTGAAACATTTGGGGGAGGTAGCATTCTTTCTTTTTTCCTGTGATAATTCTGAAAAGAAGCAAAACAAAAGAACTAAGCAAAAATGATCTGACCTTCCATCTTTTCTGTCATGCTTCCAATTATGTTCATTATTTGTTTCCTCAGGACATTGCAAAACACCGAACAATTATATTTTCTACCTTTTGTTTTGTCCACTCATTAGGAGGCTCAATTTTATAGGTACATAAAGATCAAACTGGAATGGGATGGGGGATAGAAAAAGAATCAAAACATCAGCTCCCTTCCCTATGATCTGGGGAGTCTCAGTGCATAATGAGTGTTGTGTAAACAAGAGGACAAAAAAAAAAAAGATGGTGAAAGATAGCTTTAGTGAAAGCTTCATTTACCTTGGAAAGTCTGTTAGGCAACTCTTTCTCAAGGTTCATGAAAAACCTGTCTCAATTTTCACTGTTTTGTGTGGACAAACATGCTGTTTCATTGCCTCCCTTTCAGGCTCAGATCATATCTACAAGTTCACTTGTCACAATTCATTATCCCAGCGTATTAGTCCTAGTCTTCAACTCCTCAGAACTGTATCTTTCTTCTATTCCTCTTCATCTCTGCCTGCCTGCAACAACTTCTCTTCTCTTTTATATTTATTTCTCTACCCCTTCCTTTATAACCATTAAAATCTCTTTCTTTCCATCGATATCTTAAAAAAACAACAACTCAAAAGAAAAGAAAAGGGAAAAAAAAAACCTCAGAAAAAAATAGGTTGCACAGCTTGTAGGAAAGGCTCAACAATTTTACTTTTAACAGGATTGATCAGTTCATCAGAATTCAATGGAACATGATATGAACAAGAATAACAAATAATGTTATTCGTATAATATGGAAATCCTAAATTGTAATTGACTTTGGTGCAAAAGTTCTATTTTTTTATTTCTAATACTCCAACTAATCTAAACAATAGAATGTCAATAAGTTTAATTAAGATAAATATCATTGTATCAAAACAATATAATGAATTAAGATTTACAACAATATAATACCCAGGGGAAAATAGAATTCAATGGAACTTCCTTCTGACCAGTATACAGATAGTCCTCAACTTATGACTACATTTGGCACCAGCATTTCTTTTGCTAAGCAAGGTGATTGTTAGGTAAGTCATGCATGAGTTTATTACTTTTCCCCCCACAGTTGTTCACAGTAAATCACTGCAAGTGTTAAGTGAATCATGGGGTCATTAAGCAAATCCGGTTTCCCTCATTGACTTTTGTCATTATATAAGAAATTATGAGTAGGGATAGCCATAACAACAAGTCAGCCAATGGGAACTGTTTGGTGACTAAGAAACAGGATCTGTTGTGAGCCATGTGAGATGGCTCGGAGCCTGGGCATGGCTTAGCTTCACTGATCTGTGTATATAAGAGTTTGTCCTTGCATGTGATTCTGTGATTCTGTGATTCTGAGTTCTGGTGGTTCTGGCTTCTACTTCTACTTCTTGTCCTTGTACTTGCTACCACATTGCAAGAGCTGCATGGGTATTGTATACACGCATCATGTTTTATATTATTGTATATAAACAAGTTTCTTCTATAAATGAATCCTGCTGAATTATTTACTTGTGTGCTGGTTGGATCGCTGCAAACTCTAACAACTTTGCTTGTCAGAAGCTGACTGGGAAGGTCGCAAGCGGGAATCACATGACTCTGGGACTCTGCAACTATTGTAAATACATGCCCATTGTCAGTCACTTAATTTTGATCATGTGACTGTGGGGATACAGCTACAATTGTAAGTGCAAGGATTGGTCATCAGTGTCATTATAACTTTAAATGGTTGTAAATTGAGGACTACCTGTAGAACAGCCCTTTCCTCCCAGTCAGGGGTGGGTTCCTCCCGGTTCGGACTGGTTCTCCCGAACCAGTAGTGGTCCGCTGGTGACGTCACGATGACGTCACCGAACTGGATCGGACGGTGCCGGTCCGTGGGGGCCGTCATCTTTTTTTTTTAATTTTTTTTTAATTTTTTTTTAATTTTTTTTCTGAATTTTTTTAAAAATTTTTTTCCTTCTGAGCATGCACAGAAGCCGACTTCTGGCACTGTGCATGCAATCACCATCTTTTTTTCAGCTTTGTTTTTTATTTTTTAATTTTTTTTGGGATTTATTGTTACTGCGCATGCGCGCGTGCGCAAGGCGTGCCCACGCGGCGCGGGAGGGAGCGAACAGGCAGCGAGGTAAGTTGGAACCCACCCCTGCTCCCAGTGTCCTATGTTGGTCTATGAATGCCATACTAGGAACAGGTTTTAGTTACTGCATTACCAGCACATTCAGATTTCCAATTTGGAAAGGACATCCTATATGAAACATCCTAAACATTCATATGGTACTTTAGAAGGGTTTATAGCTGAAAAATGCTATAGTCCTTTCCTTTCAGTATCTCAAGACAGAATTTTAGAACTGAAAACAAACTTGGATAGGAAACATTCAATTTACATTTAATGTTTTGTAGAAGACAGAGAACTACAATGACTAGGGTAATGATGGGAAAGAGGAAAAAACTATTCTCCTTTCATTAAAAAAAACATTATTGAACCACAAAGAGCCACCTTTGTGTGTTTTTTGTTTCAAAATTTCTGGAAACTATTTTTTTCCAGAAACTATGATTTTTAACTACTGAGGCTGGAGGGTGTTTCAGAATCTAGAAAAAAAAAGTAGTCGAGATTTGCATGCAGACACAAGGTTTTAACTTAACATCTTCTAATCTAGGCCACCTCATTTTCGGTATAAAAATCTTGAAATGAAAATATCTCACATAAATATCCATTCAGTCCAGGGGTGGGTTATGACTTATCTCGCTGCCGGTTCGCTTCCTCACGCGCCACGTGGGCGCGCGCGCATGCACAGTGCTAAAAACCAAGCTTCTGCGCATGCACAGAAGCAAAAAAAGCTTCTGCGCATGCGTAGAAGCAAAAAACAAGATGGCGCTGCCTATGGCGCCGCCGAGAGAGCCGGTTCAGGGGCGTGTCCAGCCGGCCATCGCTGCCGGTTCGGCGAGCGGGGGGAAATTCCCACTACCGGTTCTATAGAGCTGGTCCGAACCGGCAGGAACCCACCTATGATTCAGCCTCTATAAAGCCCTTCAGCGAAGGAGTGGCAGGGAAATTGATTCTGAATGTTTCGTCAATAGGCAGTTTCTCTGAGTCATTGTGAAGCTTGCCAAGCTTGCCATCACTCCTATGAATAAAACCCAGAGACAGAGCTCTAATAACAAGCATGATATGAATTTAGCATTCAGAATCACCAAGGCCTGGTTCTTCTTTAAGCTAGGCTTTTGCAAATTCTTTAAATTTTTTGCTGATCCTATCCTGGTAGACATTCACCGGGAACTCGATTTTCTACATGATTAGGTAAAAGAGCAGCCTTGGAAACAATGATATCTGGTGGTGGCCAGCATAATTTATATTTCTGAACATTTATATTTCTGATCACACATTTCTTTTAGGTCCCTATCTTGTGATTATATTGTTACCACTTTGCATGCCTTATGAAAATAAATCTATTTGTATTGAGTTGATAGCTACAATTAAATGCTTTATAGAAGACTGGGATTTCTTTTTTTGTTTTGTTCATTTATTTATATCTGACCTTTATTATTTATAAGTAACTCAAGGTGGTGAACATATCTAATACACCTTCCTCCTCCTTCCCCCCCCACAACAACCCTGTGAGGTGGGTTGGGTTGAGAGAAGGTAGCTGACCTAAATTCACCCTGCTGGCTTTTGTGTGTAACATGCGATTAGAATCCAAAGTCTCCTAGATTCTAGCCTGGTGCCTTAATCACCAAACCAAACAAACCAAAAATAACTAATAAAAAAAGATAGTATTTCATCATCTGCCCACCCCTGTGTATGTGGGGAGGGGGGGGGAAGAGGTGACAATTAGGCTTAGAAGCATAAAGTTGGTGAAAAATGTAGTATCACAGCTTTTATTTAAAAATAATCTTAAATATACAATGTAGAGTTTTGAAGAAGAATGGGAGTAGCTCAAAAGTCATCTTATAAAAAACATTGGTACTGAAGGGACATAATAATAGTAGAATAGGTAGAATTACTGAGACATAATAATAACTTGCTATTTCACTTCTGTAAGAATTACTTTGCTTCTCTAAGAATTAGAATTAGCAATAGCACTTAGACTTATATACCGCTTCATAGTGCTTTACAGCCCTCTCTAAGCGGTTTACAGAGTTAGCATATTGCCCCCAACAATCTGGGTCCTCATTTTACCCACCTCAGAAGGATGGAAGGCTGAGTCAACCTTGAGCCGGTGAGATTTGAACCGCCGAACTGCAGCTAGCAGTCAGCTGAAGTAGCCTGCAATGCTGCACTCTAACCACTGCGCCACCTCGGCTCTTGCCTCTGCCATTTGCTTCTACCAGTGATCTAACTCCTGTTATCTTGTTTTTGTGGACAACTCAGTGCCTGGTGCAGGGTATGTCATGGCCTGGCAGGGTTACATTGGGCAGATACCTGTGTTGCTAAGCACTCAGCCCAGAGGTGGGTTCCTCCCAGTTCGGACCGGTTCGCCTGAACCGGTAGCGACCCGCTGGTGATGTCACGATGACGTCGCGGATCCGGTTCGGTCGGTGCCGGTCCGTGGGCGCCGCCATCTTTTTTTTGAATTTTTTTTGAATTTTTGTTTTGAATTTTTTTGAATTTTTATTTTCTTCTGCGCATGCGCAGAAGCCGAGTTTCCAGCACTGCGCATGCATTGCCATCTTGTTTTCAGCTTTTTGTTTTTAATTTTTTTTTGCACTGCGCATGCGCACGCGCATGAAGCATGCGCACGCCCAGGCGGCGCGGCCACGCGGCGTGGGAGGAAGCGAACCGGCAGCGAGGTAAGTTAGAACCCACCCCTGACTCAGCCCCCCTGTTCCTTGCTGCACATCCAATGCAGGGCTACAAGGAAGGCATGGGCCAGGGGGCCAGAATTGGGTACTAAGCTGATGTCTCTGAAGGTATAAAGAGCCGAGGTGGCGCAGTGGTTAGAGTGCAGTACTGCAGGCTACTTCAGCTGACTGCTAACTGTAGTTTGGCAGTTCAAATCTCACCGGCTCAAGGTTGACTCAGCCTTCCATCCTTCCGAGGTGGGTAAAATGAGGACCCAGATTGTTGGGGGCAATATGCTAACTCTGTGAACCGCTTAGAGAGGGCTGTAAAGCACTGTAAAGCGGTATATAAGTCTAAGTGCTATTGCTATTGCTATTGCTATTGCTATTGCTATTGCTATTGCTATTGCTATTGCTATTGCTATTGCTATTGCTATTGCTATTGCTATTGCTATTGCTATTGCTATTGCTATTGCTATTGCTAAAGGACGCCATACCTCCCCCGAGCATTCACTGCATGCTCTTTGTTTGTATGTTGTGGAATGGTCTACCCAGTTCTTCTTTGTACAAATAAAAGCTGATATTTTTTCCAAGCCTCTTCTTGGGTCTCTCTCTTTGGCATTCTGGTAACTCAAGTACATTTTGGGACTTACATGTACTATACTTTTTTTCTATTCTGTTAACAGTTAAAAGTCAGATAGAGAAAAAATGAAGATGTCCACTGAACAAGAAATAAACTGATATTGTTTCATAGCACCACATGACAACCATCATGTCCAATGATGTTAGAAGAAAATTGAAAACAAATACTGTAGTATTTTTGCTGAAAAATTGGCGTATACAACAATGTTTCTCAACTTCAGCAATTTTAAGACAAGTGAACTTCAATTTTCAAAAATCTCCAGCCTGCCAAAGGAATTCTGGAAATTGAAGTCCACATATCTAAGTTACTGAGGTTAAGAAACACTAATATAGAGTATCTAGAAAGATGACACCTTTTAAAATTCTCCATAACAACAAGGTACTGTAAATTGTAGGAGAATCCAAAAGACAGCTTTCTAAGTGACCAGGGCATAAGTTCTGGTCATGTATTTTAGCACAACTGATAAATTGGATTGGAATGACATTTATCCTTCCCTAGCGCTTCTTCATGTCCCCCAGTCAGATTTTAGCAAAACCTTTAAAGCAAACATTTTCTATGACGCTTCCACCATTGTTCAAATGCTCCAACCCAACTTGCATTTAAAAATATAAGGTATGAGGTCTTTACCCATGTTATAGGCTGTATTGCTATTATCATCTTTCTTATCTTCTAATTTCTCCTCTTTTCTCCTCTTCTCATCTTTCCTACTATCTTCTCCGTTTGGTATCTTATGATTTATCACTTGCTGTTTGTATCTTATGGTTAATGATTGTAACTAAGATTTTTGATCTATGACTTATCACTTTGTTGTTGTATGTGTGTACACTGAGAGCTTATGCACCAGAGACAAATTTCTTGTGTGTCCAATCACACTTGGCCAATAAAGAATTCTGTTCTGTTCTGTTCTGTTCTGTTCTGTTCTGTTCTGTCCTGTCCCGTCCCATCCCGTCCCGTCCCGTCCCGTCCCGTCCCGTCCCATCCTGTCCTGTCCTATTCTATTCTAGTGATAGCAACTGATGATGCTGATGATCATTGTAATTAA
>QLTV01004242.1:212155-226187 GCA_003457575.1 Thermophis baileyi | reverse complement strand
TTTTAAAACCAAAAAAATAAAACGGGGAAAACAAAAAAAAAAAACAAAAAAATAAAAAAATAAAAAAAAATAAAAAAAATAAATTGGGGAGAAAAAAAAAAAGGAAAGAGGAGAGGAGGGGGAGGGAGAGGGGGAGAGGGGGAGGGAGAAGGGGGGAGGGGGAGGGAGAGAGAGAGAGAGAGAGAGAGAGAGAGAGAGAGAGAGAGAGAGAGAGAGAATTTCCCACAGAAAACACCAAGAGCCATGAAACCTGGGTAGGCGTGGCTAGGGGGGGCATGTGACTGGGTGGGAGTGACATCAAGTTGGCCATGCCCACCCAGGTTTTGTGGCTCCCGGTGTTTTCTTTTCTGTGGGAAATGGGTCCAAATGGCTCTTTGTGTGTTTAAAATTGCAGACCCCTGGGTTAGTATATAGCACTTAGCAATAGCACTTAGACTTATATACCGCTTCATAGTGCTTTACAGCCCTCTCTAAGCGGTTTACAAAGTTAGCATATTGCCCCCAACAATCTGGGTCCTCATATATACCGGCATCAAATATATTATTTGGAGATTAAGAATGGATGATAAACATAGCCATGTTACTAACTGAATTAATCTTGTCATTAACTTCTCCAGTAATGGAATCACAAATGTATTCAGAATTAAAGTGCCAGAAAATGCTCATCTATCTAAAGTGTATGGCAAATAAAAAGAATAGTTATTAGGAGTGCTTTCACTCCACGTTCCAAATTCTCTTTACTTGAAAGTTAGAAGTAGCATTAAGAAAGTAACAAAGGGCAAGGAAAAACAAGGCTGAAGTTTTCAGGTCTGGGTATCCCTTTGATGAATTTCAAGTGGTTGAAGAAGCAAATTACCACTGTTGGAGTTAAGATGTTTTTGAGATGGTGACCTAAATGAGATGTTACTTAAAAACAGTCATACTTTTTAATGCCATATGAGTTGCTGGCAATCAGGCTTCAATTCTAAATGACAATACTAACTTAGCATGTGTTATGTAGACATAACTGAAAGACATCTGCCAATTTTGAGTGTTTGTTGCTGTGTCTACGTAGAAGGGATTGTGTAGGGATATGATAGTGTACCCTCCATTCTATTGTGCAATGGTATTTTTGGGTTAGCTGGGGTTGATTTCAGGTGTGGCATTGAAAAACCCTAGACCCTAGACCAATCCTTCTAGTCATGGAGGATTTCAGTGTCCATACTGAGGTTGCCCTGAAAATCATACATCTGTTTCAATTACTATCCAGCCCTGTGCTCGATTTGGTCTTCTATTCAGCTGATGCTGCTGGTTTGAATGAAAAGACTCTGTATCGTTGTTCTAGAGAGAGTACTCTTTGGACAATTTTAAACTGGCAGCTTCTCTAAAACTGAAAGGGTGGGAGGGCTACTTAAAATGATGGGACTGAGGTTTCTGTGGATTTGGATAGTTTTCTAAATGTGCTTTGGGAATGTTCTATCTTAGTAGCTAGTAATCTTATTGAAGCCCCGATTGATCTGTGGAATACAAAGATGACCTAGCAAAGTCATTTTTCACATTGGTTTACCAGGGTGTTGAGAGCACATGAAATGGACAAATAAAAAAATGAAATGGAGGAATTAGAATCACAATGTGAGTAATTTGCAGGTAAAGTCAATTTGATTCATCTTGCCTTGGAGTCCAGTTTTGGACAGGTCATAGAGAGGTAATCTGGACAAACCCATGCCAGGAATATATGGATTCTGTTCAGCTTGCAGATCTCAAGGACATGGAGATGTAAGGATGATCACCTGCTTTCTTAAACTGCCCTTCTTGGCTGATTAAATTGGTGAGATAGGAACCAGTCCTGTGCCATCTCAAGTATGGGATGTGTTATCAATAGACAAGAATATATGTACTCAGAATTGAACTGTGGAGTCCTTTATGGTCTCTGAGCTTGGTTTACAGATGTATCAAACAAGGTAATGTGATGATGTTACTTAGTGAAACATCTGCAAGCAAGCAAGCAAGCAAGCAAGCAAGCAAGCAAGCAAGCAAGCAAGCAAGCAAGCAAGCAAGCAAGCAAGCAAGCAAGCAAGCAAGCAAGCAGGCAGGCAAGCAAGCAGGCAAGCAAGCAAGCAAGCAAGCAAGCAAGCAAGCAAGCAAGCTCAAAGAGCACCAAGGACTGCAAGGATACAAGACTCTATTGGAAAAGCACCACTTTGATTTGGATACTCTTTTTCCTAGTACTAGGCAGATTTAGACATTCTATTCTTTGATAAGGTGACTGAATTATTATTATTATCTGATCCATGTCAATCAGGGTTTTATCCAGGGTTTGGAATTGATCATCTTAGTAGACAACATGCTTGAAACTAGATGAGGAAAATGTGACACTGCTAGTTGTCTTGGATGTCTCAGCTGTGTTTGGAATCATCAATCCTGTTATCAATGAAGTCTTCGTGTGGATGGGCCTTGGAGACTTAGTTTTGCAGTGGTTCCAGACCTTCCTGTTTGGGTGACTCCATCTCAGTATCTAGATCTTTGGCCTATAGTATTTCACATGTTCCCCACATCATTAATATCTACATGAATCTCCTCTAAAAGGCTATTGGAACGAAGGAATGGGTGAATTCTGCCTGATGATGAGACTAATTTTTCTATTCAGGGGTGAAATACTCCCGGTTCGGGTGTGCCTGCCGGTGGTCGGAGAGCCGGTAGCAATGGCAGTGTGAGACTTCGCCCACCCGCTCGTATGCCACCATTGGGTTCTTTTACCCTCTGCGCATGCGCAGAATGCTTTGCACATGCGCAGAGGGTAAAAAAACCCAAATGGCGGCATCTGGGCGGGTGGGCGAAGCCTTGCACTGCCGTTGCTACCGGCTCTCTGACCACCGGCAGGCACGCCCGAACCGGGAGCATTTCACCCCATCTAAGGAATCCTGAGTATCATCTTTTTAGACCTTCAAGGTAAGCCAGATTAGGTGCCAAAGTTATAAATGTACTGTAAGTGTAACAGAATTATGCAAATCTGAATGCACTTCCCTCCCTCCCTTTATCTTCATAAAATTAGGGACAGTCATGTCTGATGCTTTCTCAAATAACAGTTCTGCTTTGGACTTAGATTTCCTTTATCTAACAACAATCTTGGTTGTGGCTCTTCAATCTCAAATTAAATCTGCATTTGCTGTTTTAAAGAGGAAACTGGTTTTTGGACCAAGGTGAAGCCTGTTTTGGATAGGCTTTTACTCCCCCAGAAAAAGCAGGTAAATTATTTGCAGTGCAGGACATTCTTTGACACCCAGCTGTCATTGGATTTGCAGGTGGTGGCTGTGATGACGGGCATATTTGCACAATTACAGGTAGTATACCATTTGTGACTCCTCCTGATCCAGTCAGACTTAGAAGCAGTTATCCATGCCGTGGTTGCAACCCATCTTGACCACCGCAATGCTACCCTTGCAGTTTGTATAAAATACTTTAATTGAGGCAAGATATTTGTATCAAATAACCCTCTACAAAAGGATTTGCAGTAGTTACCAGATGCCTACCAGCCATAGTTTTCCTTTAAAATCCTAAATAGCTTAAGATTTGATTATCTATGGGATCACCAGCTCTGTGATGTGATTTCTACCCGATAGTTCAACTAGGGAGTGGGAGGAGAAACATCTTTGAAAGAGCCTACCAGTTCACCAGGGGAGGCCCTTCCAAAGATGTTTTTCCTCCCACTCCCCGGTTGAACTATCAGGTAGGAAAAGGATGTGTCCCCTTCTGGTGCCAGGCTGTGGATTGTGCTTCCTAGGGAAGTATGTTTGGCTTACATTCCCCCAATATTTAGAAATATTTTGCCAAACTTTTAATTGCTGATTATTTAATGATTCGTAATTTGGCTTTTGATTTTAATTTGTATTAATTTGGTTTTTTTTTTTATACTTTGTCTTTTTATAGTGGTCAGGGGTATACATTTAAAATTTTAAAATAATAATTCTATCGAAGAGTTCACACATTCTTAAGATACAGGACCAGCCAGATATTAAAAGTTAAGCACCTGCCTGAGGAACTAAAACCTGAACTCCTTATGAGTGAAATCATACTTGGGAGCAATGTACTGTGGATGGATAGGAATTGACCTTAGTTCAGAATGACTTTACAGCTGAGATTTGGGCAGAACCTTTAAAGGACATGGTTTGAAACCTTCACTGGCAGCTTCACTTTTCTCTTCAGTATCCAAATTATACCTGTGCCATAATTCTTCTCAGTTTGCTGCTTTGATGTAAACTTTTACTGGATTGAACCACTTCTATGGTACCAAAGGTGCCTTTTCAAGAGGCAACTGGACTTTCTTGTTTTTCTTTGAAGATATTTTGCTTCTCATCCAAGAAGCTTCTTCAGCTTTGACTGGATGGTGGGGAATGGAAGGATTTATATTCCTTGCAGACAGCTGGTCATTTGCATTCTTTTAGAGAGTCATTGAAGCCACATCTTCAAAGAAAAACAAGAAAGTCCAGTTGCCTCTTGAAAAAGCACCCTTGGAACAACTATGACCTGGATGACAGAGAATCTCCATAGACACGTCTACAGTATATTCAAATGCTGAATATGGATGCTCAAAGCATATGTCCTTTAAATTACAATTGTGCTTTATAAACTATCTCTGGTTCCTGAAGAAGAGATTAGTTATAAATCTAAATGAAGCAATACAATAAATACACTCCTGTGTTTTAATTGTTTGTTACATTTATTATGTTTTTGTTATTTATTTCCTACAGTATAGCTTTATTGACATTATTACCAGCTGAAATTGAATCCTATGGAATAAATAAATCTGAATTTGTTCTAATAAATAAACACATTCATTGAAATTTGTTTATTTATTAGAACTATATGGCTGCCTATCTTAAAGTACAACTCTGAGTTATAGACTGTAATCTACTATGGTGCTCCTTTGTGGTTAAAATACTGACTTTTTTGACTTCCCAGTTTAAACCTGAAAGAGAATGACTGTCCCAAAGTCACCTCACTTCTAGCTGTTATGAATAAGGGAGAATTAGAATCTAGCTGTTCTACCTCCTAGTCCAGCACCTTTACTACTCTACCCCGTTGGCATGTTGTTTAATTGTTTTTCTCCAATGTTTTATTGATACATTGCTTTTTAAGTAAAAAATAACAAACCCAACCCATTCCAAGAGTAATATACAACACCATCTTGGAAGCCTCAAGTTCCTGGTGCTAGTATATTGTAGAACCATTTTTTGGTACTTATACAGAGAATCAGCAGATATATTAAGAATGAAAGGGAGGTTCTTGTGATAGCATACTATGTGCCTAGCTAGAGTTCTTTGTGATTTTGGATAGAATTTCTCCTTTGTCTAAGTAGTCCAGAGATGAGAACATCTGAACAAATTTAACAAGCACTCATCTTACCTAATCACAGACCAGTGAAAACAGAATGAACAGGAATCACTGGCAGTTATTTAATACCCAGATTTAGCCTG
The DNA here is from genome assembly GCA_003457575.1 of Thermophis baileyi. Taxonomy (NCBI): domain Eukaryota; kingdom Metazoa; phylum Chordata; class Lepidosauria; order Squamata; family Dipsadidae; genus Thermophis; species Thermophis baileyi. Next base: position 220,734 of record QLTV01004242.1, on the reverse strand, counting down.
TCAAAATCCTGCTTTCTACACGTTGTTCCCTTGCTTAAACATAGACATGCAACTATTATTTCCACCCTGTATGAAAATGGGCATTCTGCCGAAGCTTTTCAATATCACGATGACATTTTATTTCAGTCAGATTAAATGGGGATATCTGTCCTCAAGAAAACTTTGAAAAATATACCATTTTTTTTTCTCAAGTTATTGGTCGTTGATGATTTTATTGGCTGATGAGAAGAATGTTTAATTAACTTTGATTTTTTTTGGATGGCTAAATTCTGAATTCCTAAGTGCTGCTCACATTTCTGATTTCGAATATCTTTTTTCTGGCATTAATTGGAATAAGAGTGCAGGTGCCATGAGACAAACCAAATTCAAAATCTACACATGTTTCTCTATACAGCATAGATTACATATCTATAGATGGTATGTGTACAAGTAGGTACGGCACACTACACTGACTTTTCTGCCAGTAAATCAATACAAGCACAGATTATAAAGGATGTTACACTACCAAAGAAACATCTGCTAAGCAAAACAAAAATGCTTATAAATAAGGAGAGACAAAGTGAGCCTCTTTTCAGCTTGATTTACGCTCAGCTGCACTGTACTGTACACATGTTATCAAAGGGAGCATCCTATTAGCTAGCAATTTTTAAGAAGTTCAGAAAGCTGTTCCTCCTCCCTCCAGAAGTGTTTTTGATAAAAAAAAAAATCCCCGAAAGTATCTTCTCATCAACTCTGGCTGAGCCTTCTGTTAAAAAAAAATAAAAAATAAAATAAAATGCCACAGTTTCTAAGGTCACTGAAGCGGGAGGGGGAAATCTTCTAATACTATCACAGCAGGCACAACGTACAACCAGTAAGAGAGTTTCAGTTGCAGATTTATTTCTGTGGCGAAGCTATGTCAAGCTGCATTAATAGGCCTGCAGGGTTGCAGGGTGAATGGAAGCTCAAAAGAGTAGCCTAAGCCAACCCTTGATCCTCACACACTAAGGGGGATTTTATGGTTACTAAGCCACTGAGACATATTCCTTACTGTATTACAACCTTCTCTTCTCGCATAAAAATATTGGGAAATACAACGCCGAGACTATGAAGTGCAAAGCCATCATGAAACACAATGGTAAATTGTCAAGGCCCAGTCCATCTGTGAGGCAAAAAGAAGCAGTGGCCCTTCCTCTGATAAAAGAATGTCCACAAAAGGGGTGAACAAAATCAAGATGGGTGGTCCCATCATAGCCACCTTCTTGATATTTTTACCATGCTCTTTGTACAGCCTTTTTCTGGTTTGTTTTCCTCATTTTTTTTACCTCATTATAGGGGTAGCTATCGATATCAAGGATGTCCAATCTTGGCAACTTTAAGACCTGTGGACTTCAACTCCCAGAATTCCTCAGCCAGCCATCTTAAAGTTGCCAAGGTTGGACACCCTGATATAGTTATCTAAGGTTTCTATATCTATAGGTAAGAACTGTGTCCTAGGACAGAAATTAAGCAGTTTTGCTCAGGTTTAGTAGAAGATGCTAGTCTTAACTGAGTACTGAAGTAAGATTCAAATGGCATCAGTAGTTTTCAAATATGGAGAGCAGAGGACTTCATATTGCCCTTTGTCTCATGCAGCAAAAAAACATATCAAGTAGATGGACCATGTGATGGATAATTTACCCAACTGAATATAAGCCAGGGAAATAAAACGTCTCGATTTTAAAGTTGCAGGCTGAAAGCATTATAATTTTATGTTCTTCATGCTTCCTTGATTCTATTAATGTGCAGAATGAAGGAGAACCACATAAGATGAAAGATGAGGGATTCACTTAGCAGTTTTTCCCATGGATTCCCCAGTGATTATCTTTAAGGCTATCACAGTTTACTTTTATTTCTCCAACTGAACTCGAAACAAGAGATATTATGCAGAAAAATATCTATTAGAATGAACACAATGAAGTGTTGTACAACAAGGGGATTCTTGTCATAATACAAATACTGTTTTCATCTCATACTGTAGATGAAAAATCTGGGGTTTCCTAAGAATTTGTATTACTGCTGGTAAATAAACTCAAGAGATGTACATTCATTTTCAGAACCATTTAACATGAAAAACTCCTCCTAATGGTAAATAAGGATCAGCACAGATAAAGTGGTTGTGTTCTATAATTCTTCCCTGTGTTTCTTCAATATGTGGCAGTCCTAAATCATATTTCAATAGGTAAGTGTTTCTCAACCTTGGCAACTTGAAGCAGTGTGGACTCTAACTTTCAGAATTTGTCAGCCAGCAAGGCTGGCTGGGGAATTCTGGAAGTTGAAGAACCACATTTTCAAGCTGCCACATATAGAGTTGAGAAACACTGCCATAGGTGGTGATAGGATGGAAACAATGTGGAGAGAGGAGAGGAAACATATGTAGTAGAAATGTAAAGCATGCAAATCTCTCTAATGGGCATTGTCTTCTTATAGAAAGCCAAAAGATGATTTTGAGTAGTATCTACAGTATATGCATTTATATGTTTTGTATAACCTCTTCCTATTGCATCTGATGATGAATTGGCCATATATGCACAGTGTTTGCTTCTTATCTTTTGTCCAATTCTGCAGATTTTCTCACTCTTTTATTTTAAGGTTGCTTCAGGATCTTTTCCCTTCATTAATGTTTTCCAAAGAATTATAAAAAACTGGTTAGCAACAAGAAGTCAGCCAAAGAATACTGGGAAAGGAAAATAAAATTTAAGGCTACCAGATTTTGTCTGCAAAAATCTGAATGGCCACTCAATGGCAGCAAAGAAAGACTTAAAACTCTACACTAACATTTAATAGTCATCTGGATTTCTGCAGTCCAGATCTGCCAGCCTACATTTATTGGCCATGTGACCCTTAACTGGCTGAGCTCAGCTGCCTGTACTTTTGCTCTGGGGAATATAATATCAATTAAAACTGCACACTCCTGTGGTATTGATGCTTGCCAGAACTTGCAGCAGATGTGGGCAGGTCACATTCACTCAGGAAGCTGGATTGCCTGCTAGGAAAAAAAAAATGTTCCATCGCTACATAGATTAGGTTGATAGGAAAAAAGTGGGATAGTAATAGCAAGCAATTGAAAAATGAGGAAAGTAGCTTAACTGCCCAACATATAGCAATAGGATGGACAATATATGCTCTCCTTCCAAACGACACTCCTGCTCTTGATTTCATATGTACTGGTATCTGCATAAAGACCAAACAACCTCCAACTCATCAGTCATCAACCAGGCATCCACTTCTAATGGCAGCATCTGCATATGTGATAGTATGTGAAGTCTTTTATTTAACTCAGAAAGGCAAAGGACAAAATATGGATTATACATAATTAAAAAATAATAAAGCTGAAAGGAGTTTAAATCAATGCTCCTCAAACTGCTTGAATTTATTTAGTGAAGGCAAATCTGGTGCTTTAAGAAAGACTGATCCATTGAAAGAGGTCTTAACATGCAGCGGTTTTCCTTCATGAAATCTTCTAAAATTTTTATTCCTGGGCTCTGGTTTTGGTTTCTGGTGGTCTTTCAGATATTTGAAGTCCTCTTCTTTAGAATCATTTGCTCATATTTACAACTATTTCTTGGATCTCTCACTATTCTGGTTGTTCCTTCTCTTGTTTTAATGTCACAGCATAACTAGCACACAATACAATAAAATGGTTGCATTCTTTTTCAATCATGAGAATGGCTTGAAGACAAGAATATTGGTCAGATTCTGGAAGCAGAAAAGTGAGCAAAGTAATGTTGAGATTAAATTGAGTAGATTACATTAGCATCCAAGCATTTGTTAGTTCCAAATTCCAAAGCCATCCACATGATGCAGCCACAAGCTATGCAACATTCATGGTTGAGGCTTGTCTGGAAAATGAAGTATCTCTTCACCCCCGCCTTGACATAATTTGATCCCATTCCAGAAACATAGAGGTCCAGATATCTCAAAGCTTTCAGAGTAGGGATTTTTAAGGGGATGTTCAGTGAAGTATTTCTTCTTCGTGCTTCAAGGGGATACTCCACTTCATGCAGATAGATTGTTTGGAATAAAGAGCTTGTGTTTATAGCAGACAACTTGGCTTGTTATAAAGAGCTTGTGTTTAGAGCAACAACCTAGTTTGTTGTCAAACTCCATGTAACTCACAAAGTCAGGACATGAAAGCCATGTGGATTTCAGAGAGGCATTTTTAATGCTAGTTGGGGTTGTGTGTGTGTGTGTGTGTGTGCGTGCGCGCGCGCGCGCGCGCGCGCGCACACACACACACACACACACACGCACACACGGAAACTCTAAAAGTTCCCCAACAGAGTTATAGCAAGCCAGTTAAAGCGGAGCATATTTGAAACATTTCCTTTCTATGTGCACCCCTTCCCCCCTAAAATCAGGTCTAGGTAGTCGTTTCTTAGACTCAGCTGGATTCACAGTCTCCTGAATAGCCTCTGACTAGTGTGGAAGTGAGGAAAAGAAACTATTATATACCATCTTCTTTCAATGCAGAGAGGATTGCGAACATGCTCTTATCTTGTTTTCCAATCATTATCAAAGCTCTTCCTTTGCAAGTGGCTAGCTAGGGAATGGGCTTACCCATTCAGATACCAGCCGAAGGATAGCAGGGGATCCTGCTATAGTTAGTTAGTGAATTGGAACTAAGCTTCATCATGTTTCCATCCTCTATAAAATGGAGCAAGGGAGCGCCGAATATCAATCCATGTTCACTTCAATCATCCCTTTGTGTTTTAAGATGCTGTAACTGGGTCATGGCTTGGAGATGTCCGTGCAGAAAGAGCCTGATCACGGGTGATTTTGTGTAGTTGCTTAACTCAAAACACTCCTCCACATTTGCTGAGTCACTCAGAAGTGGTATTGTATCTCTTTACCTGCTTTCATTTGTTCACCCAGTACTCTTATCTATTATATCTATACAGTATGTCCTTAATTTTGAGATTAGAGCACTGAGCCAATAAATGTTTTCCCAAGCAGTGGCCTCTTTTTCACAAACAACAGCATCAAAAGATGGTTTACTGTACTAACCTTCACTAGCAATATTGTTTGCTTATTCACTGTGAATGGTTTAAGAGAAAGAATGAGTGTTGAATCAGTGCTGAATGGACATGATGTAGCTATACTTTTCATTGTTCATGGATGATCCAACCCTCCTGCAGCACGGATACTTCTCCAGCTTTGCCTGGCTGGGCCATTCAGCACTAGCCAATAGCATTCTCAAAATCTGGTGTTAATATGCAGCAACTTCTCAGAGGTGGCAGTCTTGCTAGGGCACATCTGGACCTCTTAGTATTCATACAACTAATGTCTCACTTTCATGGTAAATGCAAATTGGGTTGCTTCGTTCCAACATGTCAGCCTCATTAGCAGGTACACAAAGATTGACATGTGACATATAGCAGCTCAGCTTCTACATTCCCACCTCCAACCAGGGCTGGCTTTGTCATGTCTCCTAGCTTCTTCTGGTAAAAAAATAAAATAAAATAAAAGCAATAAAATAAAATAATAAAATAAAATAAAATAAAAGCAATAAAATAAAATAAAATAAAATAAAATAAAATAAAATAAAAAAAAAAAAATAAAATAAAATAATAAAATAAAATAAATAAAATAAAATAAAATAAAATAATAGTAAAAAAAAGTAAAAAAAAAACCAGTCACAAGTCATTTTTCTTTTATTGTCGCTGTAACTTCGGACTACCTGTATTTCTGAGTCACTGTCTTTCTCCCATAAAATAAAATAAAATAAAATAAAATAAAATAAAATAAAATAAAATAATAAAATAAAATTAAAATAAAATAAAATAAAATAAAATAATAAAATAAAATAAAATAAAATAAAGGAAGCAATATAGTGAATCTGATCTGATTTCAAGAAGGCTGGCAATGGTGAGCAGAGTTAGATGGGGAAAGTTAATTCTGTCTGGTGATAAGTGCATCATTTGAGTTCCCAGATTTTCTATGCTGCAACAAAAGCAGCAGGGGATGTTTGAGCCAGCATCTCCAACCCTCTCTAAGATCCTGCAAATGATTAGCCTTAAAATGTAACCTTTTCTCCCAAGCTTATGGCTCTGATGCAAACTATTGTAAGAAAAAGGAGAGTAACTGAACAAATGGTACTTTGATGGGTTCTGAAGATTCTAGTTCTTTTGACTAAAAAATACTGCATTCCTTGATTATTATTATTTATTTACCCACAAAAAATGGTCAGGAACATTCATACCCCTCTTCAGTTCAGCCTTTATTTACAACCACATGCCTGCACCCTATTTTACTTCATTGGTAAAATTTATACTAGAAACCAGCAGCAAAGCATTGGCTAAGACTAGAGTGCTATTGCTGAAGCTGACAATTCTTTCATTTAGAATATGAATATTTATTAAGTTCTGCAACATATATTGATTGGCTTCAGTGGAAGACAAATTATTATGACCCTGAATTCTTCTATAGTCACATTTAAAGTCAAGTCAGAGGAGAACACACTTCAGAGGAGAACTGGAGATAGTTGCTATAGCGGCAGAAAGGAGGAGATGGCTCTCTCTTGTTCTCCATCCCAGTGACTGGCTACCTGCACTCTTCTCTTTTTCAGCAGGGCCAGCAGAGAGGAAGGCTTACAGCAATATGCTAATTTATCAATTTCTTATTTACTGTATCTTCCCTGCAACTTGCCTCCAGCTGCCCTGCTGATGGATTCTTTGCCCCTTAGCACTTTTCTACCTCACAAGTGTACCTATAAACCAAGAGCATAGATGAGTTTTAGCATCAGTCGGACTATTTTCCTTCCTTGCCATTTTCTTTCCTTGAACACTTGGATTTTTTTTATTCATCACAAACATGGTAATAAGGACAATGTCATAGGAATCCTGTATAAACAAGTTAAAAATAAACCTCAATTTCTTTATTTGGGACGGCAAGTAACTTCAGATAAGTTTACATGTATCTAGGCAATTGGATAAGATTAACAGGAACCTAACTTTTTTGTGTTTTTCAGCCCTAGATATGATAGCTCTATAATCCAGGTTTTTTCTTCAGGTGAAAATGATGAAATCATGGAGGTTCTCCTCAAGACCTAGAAATTGTAAAAAAACCCAGTATTTGTAAAAAAAAATTGTAAATTTTTTTTAAAAAAATTTGTAAAAAGTAATTGTAAAAAAAACCAGCGTGCCTACCGTCCCTGTCCTACTGTCCTATTGTCCTCATCTATCTGTATTCACCTTGATTATGTTTATGTTTATACCTATACCTGCTATCTTGTACATGTTTGACAAATAAATAAATAAATAAATAAATAAATAAATAAATAAATAAATAAAATCATGGCAAATGCTTTGATCACATGGTAGAATTAGCAGAGCTACTAAAATATCTCAGGCTGTTTTTGAGATTGATCTAGTTTTCAAACCAGGGAATTTTGAAAACTACATAATGTTGGAGTATTCCACATTTTAAGACTGTTGGGTGCCTTTGGAATTTAAAAAAAATTAAATTTGTGGGTGTTTTTGTTGTGCCTAAGTTTGGGGTGAATATGTGTTTTATACAGTGTCACTCTTCCCACAGAAACAGATGGGATTATAAATCTCCTTGCTCAATTTGCAGGTATTTTACAGTAACCATGGGTTTATTAACCAACCCTTTGCTCTGGGAACACCTTCCCACACTTAACTACTTCATACTTTGAGAACAACTTCTCACATTAACTGCTATTGTCTATCATTAAGTCATTCTCTAGGATCCTCTTTGTCCATCTCCAGAGTCTTCTGGAGTAGATGACCATAATAAATAAATACAAATCTGTAGACCACATTCAGATGTTCCTTTGGACGACTGACATTTAGCAACTGGGCTTGTACTGGTTTGGCATTTTTTTTCTCACTCACTTATTCATTGCATTCTTTTAAGCATGGCAACACTGCAAAGATACAAAACCCTTTTACAAAATATTACCCTGAGACTTTTACCAGAAATAAACCCCACCTTCTTCATTTCTAGAAGATCCAGAATTATATTTCATATGTGGTTGATGCACATTAGGTCCCACCTAGTCTTTTCTGCTGCAAGCTTAATTTTAACATATTTCTAAATGTAGAGCTGAACTTTAGACTCTAAGTTGTCATCTGAAGTTACAGATGACAAAAGGTCCATAAAATGTAATGGTTAGTAAGCCTGTTCAGTTAAAAAAAAATGTGGCCAATTAATAACAATACTAGTAGAATATACAACGATATAGACACTACACCTGTAGTCTGGTCAATGACTGAAATAAAGTACAGATGAATCTGATATTTTATTTATTTATTTATTTATTTTATTTATTTGTCAACAAGTGCAAGGAAACAGGACACATGAAAAAATGGCACAAATAAATGGATATAAAGAAGCAAAACATAGCCATAAACACATAAAATGAGTACATACAAATGGGTACAGTAGGACAGGGACGGTAGGCACGCTGGTGCGCTTATGCACACCCCCTTAGGGACCTCTTAAGAAACGTGTAAGGTCCACGGTAGACAGTTTAAGGTAAAAGGTATGGCGGTTAGAGAAACTAACAACAGGATCAGGTAAGGTATTCCAGGCATTGA
>QLTV01004242.1:185045-210714 GCA_003457575.1 Thermophis baileyi | reverse complement strand
GATTTGTTTTTTAAGGGCATAAATTGAGACAAAAGTCAATCATGCTGTGGTCACTGTTGGAAAAAGGTTCTTTGATATGAAGGTTATAAATTGTGTTTAAACTGTTGCAGAAGATTAGATTGAGGAAGTTGTTTAATCTAGTATTGATAGTTACCAATTGATCGAGTCCTAAAGTAGTGACGGCATTATACAGGGTCGAATGTATTGTTTCAGTTGAGCACTCATTTAGGGTCCAATTAATAAGAGGTAAATTGAGGTCACCAAGAAAGATAATGGGATATGGGCATGAGGCTGCCCATGTTACTAATGTAGTTAGTTTGCTCGCATGATCAAGGTCATAATCAGGGGATCTGTAACATAATAGGAAGCGAATTGTGGTGTTTAGAGATAGATCACAGATAATGGTCTCAGGAAGAACAAGCTCTTGTATTACTTGAATATTTTTCAAATCTAGGGACTTTTTGTAGAAGATAGAAACATCACCTCCTCTTCGGATTTTACGGTCAGATCGGTGGACATGGTAGTCACTTGTAGTGATAATGGAGTCAGGAAAGGATTTGTTTAACCACGTTTCGCAGACAAATATTAGGTCAAATTGAGTCGTATTTAGTAGAAGAAGAAACTCTGGCATTTTGTTTGCGAGGCTTCTTGCGTTGAGTAGTTTACATTTAAGGTCAGTTGCGGTGAACCTAGATGATCTTGGGGGCGTGCATACCTAATATTGGATATTGGGGTGTTGGGGTTGTTGATTGTTGGTTGTTGTGATGTTGGGTTGTTGGGATTGTCGATTGTTGATTATTGGGTTGTTGCGGTTGTAGGGACATGAACGTTGGTCTTGTGCTTGATACAGTCGGCACAGTAGTCGATGTATAGGTCAGTCTCTCCACGATCCAGGTGTCTTTTGAGCTCTGCGCGGAGCTCACGGGAGCGTGCACATGATATATCTTACTGATTAGACAAAAATACTACAAGGAGACCATTGTGACCTAGTACCATCTGTAAAGAAAGATGCCCGGTTAGAGAGCAGTTACTCTACCAATAGCAACAATAGATGGAAGGGTGTATACTGGAACAGTTATAGTGGCATATATACATTGGCATTGAAGAAATACATTGATTTGTCAATGAAATAGCCACATGGAAGGCAATGGGAAACTACTGCATTACATTTTCCTAAACATTGTAGGAATGAAACTACCATATTAGACTATGGTAGCCAAAATTAAAAATCTGGTAGCAGATTTTCTGACTAACAAATTTTATTTAAAGGTATACATTTTTGTGATTAGTGAGCTCGTGAAAGCTTATGCCTTTTAATAAAACATGTTAGTCAGAAAAGCTGCTACCACACCTCTTCTATATTTCCCTAAGAAAATAATCAATGCCTGAAAATGAGTATAGAAACATCAAAAGAACAAGTGATATTAGTGGTCACCAACCTCAGTAAGAGGTGGCATTTAAAGAAGAATAAATAGAGAACACAGATTGAAGGCTATTTTGAGTCTATGAATCTTGTCCTTTCTACAGTATCATTTCTGCTGATATCCTTTTTTTGTATATTTTAAGCATTGTTGCTTTTACAATAATCACGATAGCTTTTACAGCATCCAGATCTTGATAGACCACTAATGTTCATTATTTTTTGCTGTTGCATTTTTTCAATATTTATTCAAATCCTAAATACTGATGTAAATTAATTATCATCATTGAAAACCACTATTATAGTCCCTAAGGATGAAAATTGCACAGTAATTCAATGCAGAGTAGGATAATAATATTTTCCCATGGTAACAAATATGACTACATAGATTTCTTTTTTAAAAAAAATGAATTTCCTGATACATTTCCCATATTTTTCCTTTTTAAATGTTTTTATTTTCCCTTCTTCTTATAAGAAGGAAGGACTGTGGTTTTGCTTTTCCTTGCTTTTATAAAATAAGGTCACAGTGTCAAGTCTTTTAGGAAGACACAATTAAGTGAGGAAGGATGAAGGAAGCTGAAACTGTTGTCAGAGAGATCTAAAATTTCAAGTCACATGTCAACTTCTTTGTGATTGCTAGAATGGTGCAATTAACTTGAAGAAGAGGTGATGATGATTAGGAGGAGGAGGAGGAGGAGGAGGAGGAGGAGGAGGAGGAGAAGGAGAAGGAGAAGGAGAAGGAGAGAGAAGGAGAAGGAGAAGGAGAAGGAGAAGGAGAAGGAGAAGGAGAAGGAGAAGGAGGAGAAGGAAGATTATCCTCATTAAGAGCAGTAGTAGTGTTTGACTGTTTCTTAGGGAATCCCTTTTAAAGCATATTTACTCCTTTCCTTTGTAAAAATAAAGGTCCAATCATCAAAGTCTTACCTTATTTCTTCCCTTCCCAGGTGCCAACCATGGATAGATGGTTGAAATTTGTCTCCAGACTTCTGTTTGTCCTTCATATCGGCATAGCAGATCTTGGTGCAGGATTCTCAAGTGCACAGCTGTGACTGTATGCATTTTAACTGGGCAGCAACTGTGACCTCTAGCAAAAGTGATAAAACAGTGACACTTTTGGTAATACACACCTTCATTTGTAGCATGGAAGCTCTATTGACTCATATTCAAAGATACATAGCCACAGAACAATTAATATGGAACAACTTTTAATGATTTTAAATCTTAGAAACTGAAAAGACGTTAACAAATTCAGAGGTTGCTTAACTTTACTAGGTATATGAACACAAGATATGCACTGTTTTTCACCTGGAGATGTTCTTCACCAGGGACAATTCTCTCTGGACCAAAATTTTAAATTGTGGTCCTTTCAAAAAGTTGAATTTGATCACGTTCTATGTTTAGCCTTTCAGATCGTGATATCTTCATTTCCTCTGTTACTATAAGTTGTCTTTTCATGTATCTATTGTACTGGAGATCTGTATTTTCCTTGTTTAGCCACATTTTATTTTCTAGTCATCAAAGCTGGTTTGCCCCATGCATAGTGCTCACATCAGCGGCTCTTAAAACAAACCCCTTTCATTAAAACGAATCTCCATCAGTTTCTGACTAGTGCTACAATTTCAAGAAATGGTTGAGAAAGATATACTTTTCTAAGACAACAATCCGTGATAAATGCCAGCTTGAATCAATGAGAAACTGTAAGCTTTTTTTTCTATTTTTATGCTGATACCTTCTTAGTTCAGATGAAGCTGAAGCCTAGCATCTGGTATTTGTAGAGTCTAAACTAATGTAGCAAGTATTTGTTAGCCATATTTTATTGCCATCTGGAAAGAAAGTCACCTTTCTAGAGAACAATGTCACTGACTTTAAAATCAATCCCTGAAATCCTTCCCATGAAATCTAGAGACATTTGATGGATGCAAGCAAAGTGGCATGTGGTATGTGAAGAAAAATATCACACCTATTTTACCAAATTGTTTTCTTGGATCACACTGGATACAAGCAGCCACATTTTCCATGTGTACCTACCTAAGTGGCAGAGAACACCACACAAAGTCTCCCTGAGTGAAGCTCGTATTATTGTTTACCAGAAAACTGAACCCATTAGCATGGTAACAGCTGCTCACTCCCTTAATGCTTCTGAGCAGCTAATTATTCTCATTTTCAGCCTAGTCTACCTCACAGGGTTGTTTATTTAACTAATTAGTTCAGTTTATGTTGACATTATAAGAATAGATTTGGATATTTCATTCATGCAGCCCTTGGAATTTTAAGAGAAAGGGCAAAATACAAATGCGTGAAAGAAGAAAAAAAATAAGCAGTTCTCATGTTCTATTTCTTTTAAATCTGGGATTGAGCACAGGGATATACGGTACCTGATACAGTACCTTAGAGTAGGCCAAGGGGATTAGACTGGTGGGATAAAAGCACTCACTGAGTGAATATCTGTCCAGCCAAATTATTCTAAACACAACATGTTTGGTGAGAGAGTTATTATTAATATCAAGGACATGCCATGCCTCTGAATATATCTATGCCATGGAAAGAGATACGGCATCTTTAAATTACTGGGTGAAATAGATAAAGAGCTGGAGAACTGCCAAGGTAAAAGTTGTAAAACTGGATTGATTTTTGCTACAGCTTGCTAAGGGCTCCCTAGAGCCAGGATGCAGTGTTCAAATATAATAATTGATAGCCTGAAAAAAATATTTCTTATAAGCATGCTACTGTAATATACAGTCCTTTTCTGGATGAAGGGGTCTTTGTGCTTCAGCTAACCTGACCAACCAAAGTGAACCAGATCTGCTCTTCACTTCCCTGATTACAGCTGTATAAACTCCATACACAATCACTCATGCACACACACACACATGTACACTCCTTCCTCCTTCCTATACTGGCAGACACACACATACACACAGAAACTTTTCCTTCCCTTCCACTGCTTTTTCTATCTGTAGAGAAAATGGATCTGGCCTTCAAATAAGGGCATTTGTTAAACATTGTTGCGGAAAAGTAATTATCCAACAATCCGACATACACTGAAATGGGGGAAACTTCCATTAATGCTACCCCACAATTCCCATGGGCAGCCACTCTGACCTCCTTGCCTGCCTTCACTTACGTTTCCTGACCACCCTGTGCTACAAACTGCGCAAACTGCACAATTTGCAAATTGCTTCAAGATTCAATTGGATGCATTACGGCACATCTTTCATTTTCAAAAGATTTCTGTGAATAGTTCCCACCAACATCTGAGAGGGGATAATTTATTAGCTCAAAATAAATTAAAATCTCAAGCATGGTGAAGACTTTAAACATTGCCTTAAGTGTTATTGCTATCATTCGCCTGAAAAGATTACACACACATGGACACACTCACACAAACCAACTCAGGTAGTGTGTCCTTGGAGTTAGACATCCTATTTAGATTTGACTACCTAAATATATAAAATTATGTCCACAAGATGCTAAAGCAGGGGTGGGTTCCTCCCGGTTCGGACCGGTTCTCCCGAACCGATAGTGGCCCGCTGGTGATGTCATGATGACATCACCGAACCGGATCGGTTGGTGCCGGTCCGTGGGGGCCGCCATCTTTTTTTTGAATTTTAAAAAAAAAGTAAAAATTTTTCCTTCTGAGCATGCGCAGAAGCCGACTTCTGGCACTGTGCATGTGGTCTCCATCTTTTTTTCGGCTTTGGTTTTTTTTTTTTGTTACTGCGCATGCGCGCACGCCCACGAAGCACGCCCACACGGCGCGGGAGGGAGCGAACCAGCAGCGAGGTAAGTTGGAACCCACCCCTGTGCTAAAGTATTACATATCTAATAATTTACCAATTGCCTTCTTTAGTTTACAGATCACTATTAAAGCTCTATTTAGACTGCCAGATGGGGGGTTCATTTGCTGGGTTTCAACAAAGTAACTAAGCTATCAATTGTTTTGATAAAGAGAATATTTGTAACTCAGGGTTGAAATGAGGGGTCCTTGGTGCTCTCTCAGCTTGGTTGTTTTCTTGCAGATGTTTCATTCAGTAGTTTAGATAATGATACATCTGTAAGAAAACAACCGAGCTTAGAGAGCACCAAGGACCCCTCATATCAATTGTTTTTTAAACCCTGGTTTGTCAAACCAGCCATATTGACTTGATTCATATGTAAGCAATAGTAGTCGAGTTCATACATCATCCTAAATCAGAAAACAGCACAATGTGTTATGGCTAATTCATTGGGAATAAGGAACGGAGCTGCTTTGTGCTCTTTTCACTACTTTTCCTCTTTGATATGCATAGAAAAGGCCAGTAAAAGTATTTACCTAGGACAGCATCTTTGCCATGAAAATACTGAGAAACTATAGAAGTAACATTCATGGTTCAGGAACTTGAAAATACTGGATCGTACATGAAAAACATCAGCTGATTTAAACAAAGGAGGAATGCTTTGTATATTTTTAGTTGAAGCCTAAAGCAATGTGCATACCATTTTGAACAGTCTTGTTGCAGAAGGTAGCTTTGCTGGAATGCAAATTTTCCCCATTAATGGGCAGAAAAGGGCAGTTTCAACTGGGAGACTGTGCTTCCAGGCATACGATACCTACTCACCTGTATACTATATCTGCTCACCAACCCTGGTTGGGCCTCCATGTGCAGTTCTGGGTCATTATGTGTCATTTTTCTAAAACAGACCAAACAAATCTATCAGGTTTTATTTTCCCTCCCTCTTTCTCCTTGTTTCCCTCCCCAAAATGTGTTTTATATACTGAGAATGGTAAGCTGCGATCCTGAATTGTTATTCCTAGTTTTCCACAACCTCCAGGTTAAGAATCAATAAATCTCTAGGCCTGTGATTCTTGTTTCTTGTCAATGTCTCTGAGAAAGGAGTTCTGTGCATGGAGAGAATGTTGGACACCATAACTCAGCCTTGGGGTATTCAAACACACCCAGATGTGCCTTAAGGGCTCTTCCCTAAGCATGATCAGAAACAAAAGAAAAACTAGATATATGCTTTCTAAAAGATATAAGCTAGATGGACTAGAAAAAAACAGGGAGTTTCATTTTGCAATGTTTTGATATGACTGATAGAGTAGCAATAACCCATTCTTCGAAGAAGCCACACTCATAAATCACGCCAGGCTTCCACTCAGCATGTGGTCTTGACAAAAAAGGAACATGGTCATTGGGGAGATAATTATTGAAGGGCCATGCTTGCATTCTATGGCCAATGATCTTTTTAAATGTATTTTAAAAATGTTGTAATGCTTGTCATGGTGGAAATTTCCATTACATTAAGAATGAGCAGTGTTGCATTTGGGTTCCTTTATCTGATCTTGCCAGGATTCCCATCTCCTGGAAGTGGGAGACAAGATACTCCAAGAATCCCATCCTATGGAAATAATCTGTAGATTATCCTTTCGGCAAAATGTAGTAATTTATCATTCTTTCTGAAGTGGCATTCACTCCCTTGTCACAGCATTTCCACACCTGCAGATTCAATGCCACTGGCAAAGGAGGAATGTAAAAGTGGCTCACAATTGTAAACCCAAGTTATGACAGGTGTTAAATAGGGGTGAATATGAAATGGCATCTTCTTTGGGAAGACCCATTTATTTTCTACAAAGCAAGAGCCATTTCCAATAAAAGAACATTCAATCTTTCAGTAAACTCTAAAGTGAAATCTTTTGTTCTGACCCAGGTCGTGATAAAGACTTTTATGGTGACCTGGGTAAAGGTCGTGATAAAAGTCTTTAGGCACCAATAAAGTTTCTTATTGCACCACTAAATCACAACAGAGGACCCTCCAGGGCTGTTGGTAAACCTCCACTCCACTTTTCCCCACAAAACAACCACCCACAGTCAATTTAACCCAGTCCCACTAGCTGGGTCCACTAATCATCAGAATCAAGCCCCCAAACAGGAAGAAAGTCTAAGTCCACAAACCAGGTGCAGAGTTTGCAAAACAATGTCCATTAATCCACAATCTGGAATCAGAGTCCACAAAGCAAGTTATGCAAATCCAAAGGCTGAAACGTGAGTCAAATTCCACAAGTCAAGATTTTCAAAAACCAGGGGAGAGAGTGCTGAAACAAATGATTGTTCCCGACAAACACACCTTTCCCCAGCCTCTGGTTAAATCACCAGGTGAGCCAGGTGTTTCCTGTGAGGAGGGGTGGGGCAGCCTCCTTGTGAGCAGCCTTGCAGGCCGCCTCTGAGCTTCCCTCTGTTCCACTCTCTACACCTGTGGATCTGGTGGGAGAGAGCTAGATTCCTCATCAGAGAGGTTCTGTTGACTCTCGTCACCACTGCCCATCTGCAGCTGACCCTTCCCTGTGTTCATGAAGACAGGTGGCTCCCTGTCTGGTCAACCACTTCCCCCAATCCTGGAGGGGCCTGGGACAGCATCATCTTCAGCCCCTGAATTCTCTGAATCTTCCAGGGGAGACGTGCCATCCATGTCGGATGGTCCCAGTTCCAATTCTTCTTCCTCCTATGAACCGGGACTATGACATCTTTATTGTTACCAGAACGGCTGGGTTATGGGAAAGAGTATAATACTGAGATGCCAAAAGATAAGTGGAATGTTAACCTTAAAAATGGATCTTGAAAGAAGTTTTCAGATGGTGATGAATGCGTAATAAATGTTAAATACGAGGTGGTTCTTCCGATGTATGGGACATCATCCTCATTTTAATATCTTGCTAGTGACACAGTTGGGGTGGATTATTTTTAAAGTGGTTGAATATTTATGCTCTAATATGGAAATGACATTTTAACCATTATTTCCAACATCTGATGGCTTCCAAGTGGAGTCTCCCAGCTGCCGGTGCTGCTTCTAAAATGCTATACCACACACACACCGACGATGGAACGAGAACCCAGATGGTATAAAACTCAGAGCTGGAACAGTACCCATACTCACAATCCTAACACAACCACCTTCCCTACAATGAATCAAGTATGCAATCTCACAAACAGGTGATCTGACAACTGTGACCAATTATGAGGTAGGAGAAATGCTGAAATATGAAAGCAAGACCCCTTCTCTGGTTATTTGGGCTGATATCCCAAATGCTTGGTGTGAAGGAAGGGGCACACCAGTCAGGCATGCAAAGAAGTAGTTTTATTTTCATTTTGCTTTGTTTTAAATTGGAGATGGACAAACTTTCTTTCTACCAAAGCACACACATTCTTAAGAAGTACGTGTGGCATATAAAAAGGGGGCAAGCTCTGATCACAAGGTCATGGCCACTTTCTTGATTTTTTTTTTATTCCCTTGTGGAAGCTGGGAGGAGTAGGGAGCAATTGATTATACTATCCAGAATTCCTGCTGCCTGTTGTGGGTTTCGTTTTGTTTTTGAAGGAAGAAAGTAAGATGAAAATACCCTCTATTTGTTAAAATTACAAATGCTTACAGCCCACAACATTGTTCATATTCTGATTTGATTTGGAGCCTTCTGTGAACAGCTGGGCTAACCACTCCAGAAGAAGTGAAGCACTTGCATTGCACAGTTCAGCCAATAGCTGCTTCAGTCTCCCTGCTACCTTTTCTCCTGGGACACCAATGCCGTTCAGCAAATTACTACAGCTACAAAGAGTGCAGAGAAGAGCAACAAAGATGATTAGAAGAGTGAAGGCTAAACCATACAATGAACAATTGTGGGGATTGGGAATGACTAGTCTAACAAAGTGAGGGACTAGGGGTGAAATGATAGCAGTCTTCCAATATTTGAGGGGCTGTCACAGTGAGGAGGAGGTCAATCTATTCTCAGGGCAAGACAAGAAGTAAGGGATGGAAGTTTAACAAAGAGAGATCCAACCTAGAATTAAGGAGACATTTCCTGTCAGTAAAAACAATTAATCAGTGGAATGGGTTGCCTCCAGAAGATGTGGGTGCTCTATCAATGGAGGTTGTTAAGGAGAAATTGGACAGCCATTTGTCTGTATGGTATAGGGACTCCTGCTTGAGCAGAGGGTTGGACTAGAAGATCTACAAAATCCCTTCCAAGCCCCTTCTTTGTTATTCTATATTCTGAATACATTGCCATAGATTCCAAAGGCGAACATAAGTCAAGGTTGATCTTAGAATACAATATGCAGCTCTCAGCCGATCACTGTATATCGTATGTGCTGAAGCCCTGAACTGAAACTTTATGAAGAGGAAGCATAAGATGAAGCAACAGCAGTAGCAGCTTCTGTCTAATTGGCTCATATTCATTTTTAAAAAAAAAACCCAGATATTCTTAAGATATGAGATGCCAGGAAGGAAGAACTAGGGGAGGGGAAGACTGAACTTCCTTCTGCTGTTGCCAGTGGGAATATTTCATTTTGTTTTGCTCAGTACTTAAGGTTAATAATGAAGTACCAATTCATTTCTGGCAATTTACAGGAAAAGCAAGTTATGTAATTGTTTCATGTAATAGCTGTGGACTGGAAAGAATTGGCCTTAAACCGTCTGAAAGAGAGAAGCTTCCTTATTTGATGTTTTAATTGCAGGGTAATATTTTCCTTAAAAAAATGGGTAAGAAAGGAAAGATTTAATTATCTGTGTTAACTACCAATATTAGTTCACTAGTGTTCTCAGGTCAGTTTTAAAATTTAATGACATCATTTTACAAACGTTGTTCTGGGGAAAATCTGAATTGTATATACAATGCTGTTGCATAGAAGTTCACTGAACCATCATTTTGCAATCATGGACTATGATACATGGGGAACTCAATAATACCGGGGATAAAAGCCAGAAGTCTCTCTAAAATTAACAGGATTTAGACGAGCCTATTTTTGGGGGAATCTGTGCAGTGACATCACAAAACTCACCCCCCCTCAACCAAAGGACTGCATTAGAGCCTACAATTTGATGCAATTGTGTGGATTAAAATACTGTTGTATATGAAATATTTAGGCAGGCTTTCTCTTTGAATGATTACTTAAGTGAACAGAAGTTGACACAGCTTTACAAAGTTAACCATGGTATCTTTTTAGAGAGCATACTTATTATTCATGTGCAATTGTCAATAGTGTTAAAATAAGAAAAGTGCAAATGTGGCAGCGACAGAAGTTTGTGCACTGCTTGAGTAAGCTTTGTAGGGTCTCCTTTGACAAAAACGATAGCTTCCAATCCTGTCTTGTAGCGAACTAAGAGGAGTTCTGACCTGTAGCCATTAGCCATTTATTCTTGCCTGTGTAAATCAGCTGGAAATGAATCCTGTTTAAGAAATCTTTTTCCAGATTTTAAGCTCTGCCTTCATTCTCTTCCTAGGGATGTCCATGTGTTCCCTCTGCATTGGGATTATTACATCCCCTCAATCGGTGAACTCCCCTTCTTTTCCTATCTCAAATATGCCAGGAACACAAGTGTTCTTTTTTTTTTTTTTACATTTTGTCAGCATGCCTTTTGTAGATTGGAGGAGGGAGAAAAAAGACATCAGTTTTAGAGTTGTTTCTGTAAAAGTGAAATTTGGCAGAACTCTTGTCAATTTCATCCAGTTAAAAAAAAAAGAGAGAGTAACAACAATCATGAGCATGACATTGCTCCACGACTGAACTGTTAAAACAAAGTGTGGCCTTTCATGACAGGATCACAGTAGAAGACAGAGAATGTAGGCTGGGGGGAGGGCGTGCCAGCCAGAACGTAGAGGGCCAATTACAAAGGAGGATTTTGGATAATGACGTGTACCAGATGGATCAGACTATTTTCATTTGTGCCAGTAGTAGGAACAACATAATTTATCTATGCAGCAGTAAAACTTACATGGCAATTGCTTTTTCAGTAGACTGGGGCAGGCTAAGGATAACATCATGTGTATCTAAATAGTATGTGGGCATTTTCAGGCTGGGGCAAATAGGAAGTACAGATTGGTTCTAGGAGAGCTCCTTTTCTTGCTTTTTTTTGGAATCTTTTTCCTCCACTTTTCTGTCTCAGATGTATTGTTAGATTTTCTTGGCTATGATAGCAAGATGGACATAATCAGACACGTGCCTCCATATCAACCATTAAGCAATCTCTCTCAGATCAACTCATCTCACAGGGTTGTTGTGGGGAAAATAGAAAGAAGAAAGTGTGTTGAACAGATTCGCTGCCTTGAGCTGTTTGTAAAAAAAATCACAAAGGCAGGAAACAAGCAAAACAAACAAATGAAGAGTAAAGGTTTAGGAATAGCCTTTGCAGATCTTAGGCTAGATTATTATTGAAGGAAAATGAAGGCATATAAGGAAACTTAAGTACATTTGTATGCAGGTACCTAGTAACAGCTGCTTAGAATCACTTTGTAGAGTGAGATGAGCAGCATATAAATTTCATAAACAAACAACCAAGTAGCAACATTAATTTGCTTATAGCAGTAAAATCACTTGAGCTGACCCAGTCCAATGTGTATTCATCAAGCTGAACCTTATTCATATTTACATACTTATGATCTTATGTATGCCTGCATGAGGGAGAATCCTGTAGTCCTGCCAGCTGTTGCTGAACTGGAAATCCGAGCAAAACCAACCAACCTGGTTGATGAAATGGGCTTCTGGCAGTTGTGATTTAGCAACATCTGGAAGACCAGGGGCTCCCATTCTGTGCCATACAAAAATGTCTACTTTCCAACCATCCTCATAACACCTCCATCTTCATACCATTTATTTCACCAATCTTGTTTCCTCATCAAGTTGCTACTTATAAATATTGTTATTTTCTTCAACGTGAAATAATATTCTCCTGGGTTGATGAGTTGGTGGAATATATACTTAGATACCTCCTTTATTCCAAGAAGAGAAAACATGGCTTGGAATGATTGATTACTTTGAAACTACAGTGATGTAAGAATTAAAATGGTTGAATAAATGTCCAGTTTTCATCCATAAAACTGTTATAGTTTGTTTTTCCCCTAGATTTTTGTTTGGTTTTGAAATCAAATAGATGTTTTGTTGATAGCTAAGAAGAGAAATTAAACGCCTGCCTCATTGATACCTATCTTGTAAGAGTTTTGATTTTCTCTGTGGTTTTTTTTTTTTTTTGTCAGTTTGGAATAAAATCCCACTTTATAGTTGTTGCCAGAAATAGATTGCTTAATGTAAAATTGAAGCTTCAGTGCAAATATTGTGAAGTATAAATGCAGAAAAAGCAAAGGCAAAAATAAATGGGAGATTATACTGCACAGAATTTGTATGCATGTGTGATCTATCAATCGATCATCTTTCAATCTACAATCTCTCTCTCTCTCTCATCCTCTCTATCTCAGAATAGGAAGCCTTTTTGATATGAATTTCCACTAAGAATGCTGGAGGATTCAAGAGTTTTTGTAATCCAATACAGTCAGTTTGATTTAAAGACAGGTGAATCTATAAATTCAGTTTGTCTAATTTCTCTGCTAGCATAAGTGTTTTTTAAAGTTTAGAATTACATTTTTATGCATATTTGTGCACCTTTCTTCAAACCTAGATTTTTATTGGAAAATTTACCTAATATACACTGTTCTGCAGACAGTTTTTTCAAAATATAATATATTTTCTGCATTTTGCCATAAATTTGTGCAAGCTTCTCTGTAATCTTTATCTTTTAAGTGGTGCTTTGCCCATTCCAAAGAAATGAATTACAAAGGGCAACAAAGCATTGGTTCATGAACAGCTCTGAAAAATGCAAATTTAGATCAATTCAACTTGGAATACAAACTGAAAGACTAGTTTAGATGTAACAGGAAACTTGATTGAAGCAACTCAAATCATCTACTTATGGGTTTCAACTAAGCATAGTCTGTCATTATATAAATAATAAGAAAGCCAGTTCACAGGTCTGGGCTGGCAGCTGCTCGCTAAACACCCTCTCACCTTGACTAAGGATTAGAATGATGCAAACACTGCCTTACAATTGCTACAATGAACAGGATTATTTCAGATCCTTGCAATTCAGTGAAAATTAGACTTAAAATAGTAATATTGGAATCAGGGTTAATCTGTCTTAGATCTCAAGCAGATTGCTCTCCCTCTTTTCTGATAAGCAACACCTTTAAGTTTATTGATGTATCCGTTTCTGTACTGCCATAATCCCATAATTGATTCCTGGCAGTTAACATTGTAAACAGAACAGACATGGGGACACTGTTGTGTAGTGGTACAGGTACTGAACTGGCATTGCAGAAGTGCCAGTTCAAATCCACTGTCCATTCAGAAATTCATTGATTGACATTGGGCCAGTCATTTTTCCTGAGGTTGAACCTGCTTCAGAAGATTGATAGGGAGTAAAAGAGGAGGGTGTGGTCCTTAAATAAACAACTATCCTTAAATAAACAACTATCAAGCAACTATTAAGCATTAACCTAACCAGCTATGTCACAGTACCAGCTGCTTCATTTATGAAAAACTCTCCAAAACATCTCTGTTTTTCTCAGCCATTAGAAAATTATTAGGACTAGCAGTGAGTTGACAGATGGTATTCCACAGGGTGTTAGCCTTTCTTGAAAAACCCTTGAAGTATTTTGATTAAACTAGACATTCCCAAATGACAATACTAGAGACAATATTGCATTCCCAAGGTCACATCCTCAATGACCATTGGCTTGGTTGCCCTTAAAAGCTAGAAGTTATTTACGAGCCATGGCTCGAGTTTGGAGAAGAAAATGGCCAACTAATAATATGGGCTAGAAACTTTTCTATGTTTATTTGCAATTGGAAAAGAACATGCAAATTAATGGCATTAATTTTATCAGACCATAAATATCAGACAGGAAGAATAATATGATAGAAAAATCAAATTGAAACTAATCAATATGTTGAAAGTATCTTCAGAGGTTTATGCAGGGCACAAAAAAAGATTGAGTGGCTGCATACTCAAAGCAGCTCCCATTTTTTAAATATATGTTGCAACACATGTAAAAAAAAAAGATGGGGCTTTGATCAGAGCCTTGATTGACATTTGGACTTTTTGGACCCTCCCCCATGAATATTCCTGCAGATATTTTTAACCCGTTGTTTCATTTCTATTTTGTTTTTCTGTTGTACCATTCTTTTTCTGTTGTATCATCCTTTTTTAGAATTGTTGAAGTATTGATATTGGAAAATAGTCAAAGAAAACCTGAAAAAAAATCTGCTGAAATAGTATTTTGTCCTTTGCTTTATCATTCGTACTGCCCTTTGCTCTATGGGAAAAATCCCCTTCTGAAATTCTCACTTCCTTTTCCATCAACTACTTCCCATCTCAAGTTTATTTAATGAGGGTCATGATTTTTTTCATTCTCTCACAAACATCTGTACATATTTAGAGTGCTACGTCCTTCCCAGATGTTTGAAAATGAGTCACTATGTAAAAAAGAAAAGAAAAGAAAAATAGCAACATCAGGAATGAAAAACCTTAATAAAACACTATTTTAAAAATGTGGAACATTTGAAGATACTCTGTATCCTGGGTGTGTATAGTCAGGTTTAGCGCTAAATTTAATGTAAGACCTGCTGTCCCTTGATTACTGAAAAGGCTTATAATCAACTAATGGAGGCTTTGGAAAAACTGTTCTAATTTTGCTAAGTGCAAAACTCAACATATAGTGCCAGGGCCTGTTAAACAATAATATTTAGACAACATAAGAAAATCCAATTCAGTTCTTTCACAGTATTGTCACAGCAGACAAATAGAATATAATATTTCAACTGGCAAACACAGATATACATTTGATCTCTGTATAGAAATGCTTCAGAGATGCTAAACAAAGACAAAAAATAGGTGCTTCGGGCTTTGCACTGTTTAGTTATGTAACAGATTGAAGGTCTAGGTTTTAGTCACTGGAAATGTGATAAACAACATTGTGCATTAATGCAGAAAACAGATTGAGCTCTTTAATGGGACATCAAATAAGACTTTATTAGCATCTATTAGGTTCAACCCAAAGCCCGGGAAATAGCATTAACGAGCATCATATATCAGTCTGTCTGTTATTAGATAACATTATCGCTTAAAACTAGCAAGTCATAGAATGCTTTATACCTTTTTTTTTTTTTTTTACCTTTATCTTTAGAATGAGTGCCTGACATTCTATCCGACTACTCTGGCCTAACTATTAGTAATAGTGAACCAATTTATAAACCCATTAGTGACACTTTTTCCTGAAGATAAAAACAGTCAAAATTATCTGGCAGCAATTAATCTTAATGGCTGTATGCAGTAAACAGCAATGGGCTAATTCCAGCTCTGTCAGCCCCATCAAACAATCGCACATTAGGCAGCTTTTCACTGATCCATTAAGCATATTCAGAGCAACAACAAATTCAGTGCTGAAGGCATATGCACTAAACATTACAACAGTGATCTTCTGAAACCATCATTATCTCTTAAATAGTACTTCCCCCATGTATTATCATTATGCTGTACATTAGAAATACTTTGATTAAACTCCCTTAATTCATAACAGACAGCTGCAGACCATTTATGCAGTTAATCTCAACACAACAGCGATTGAGAAAATATAACAAATGAAGGCTGTAAACTGGAAGTCATTATGACGGGAAGATACTGGTTTTTCTAGCCCTCTCGGTGGAAAGAGCACGTAAAGATTATGCTTGAGGTCTGTAATACTGGAGTGGAACCACTAATGACCTTCTCATTTCCCTGCAACATTAGCCATACAAACTGCAGCAACATACATATATACACCCTCACCCACATGGTCTTCACATGCGAGCTGTGTTTAAGGATTTTTCCATAACACTGATACCATGACTTAAGAACAAAAGAAAAGCAACACTGCCCAGGCAAAAGTCATGTGGAGAGTTATCACAGAAAGCCACCATTCTTCAACTGAGTTTAGTTAACACATCAGCTAAGACGTTGCTCCAGGAAACTGATCTGCATGAAGGACCTGCTTCTTATCATCAGAAATTAGGAAAGGCGCTGTCAGATGGGCTGACAATTATGATACAGAACAGTGGCAGGTTCCCAGCTCCCCAGCTTTTCTTTTCAAGAATAACAGTTAGAAAATCACACACAAAAATGTCCAATGGATTTCAACGATAAACACAAGAACTTCATTGGAACAGAATAGCAATAGCACTTAGACTTATATACCACTTCATAGTGCTTTACAGCCAGCTCTAAGCGGTTTACAATCTGGGTCCTCATTTTACCAACCTAGGAAGGATGGAAGACTGAGTCAACCTTGAGCTGGCCAGGATTGAACTCTTGGCAGTGAGCAGAGTCAGCCAGCAATACTACATTCTAAGCACTGTACCACTACAGCTCATATGTTTCTGTGACATTCAGAGGCATATGTCTTCCTTGGATCAGTTTTGACATCAAAAGGATGTTAAGACACCAATGCAGAGGTGGGTTCCTACTGGTTCGGACCGGTTCTATAGAACCATTAGTAATGTGGCGGTCTGGGATGCTGGAACCGGCAGCAACCCAGGCCTGCCACACCCCCGAGCCGGTTCTCTCGGCGGCGCCATAGACGCCGTCATCTTGTTTTGCTTCTGCGCATGCACAAAAGCTTTTTTTAAGTACTGCACATGCAGTAAACAAGGTTCAAAGCAGCTTTCAAAGAGAACGAGTGTGGGCATGGTGCAACCAGAGCTGCCGCTTCTTCGCAACAGCCGAGGATGGAAGAATTCACTCAGGAGTGACGCCGGTGAGGAAGGTGGCCGGGTCAGAGGGAGGCATAGCCCGAGCTCTCTGGGATGGGTAAACAAGCGTGGGGCGGTGAAGGGGAGAGAGAAGAGGGCAGGAGCGACAGGAGGAGGGGGCGGCGGCTCTTCTTCTTCTTCGCCCCTGCCCGGAGAAGGATGCTCTCAAGGCGGCTCTCCACCCTAACCCAGAGGCAGCCAGGGGTTGCTCTTGCCCTCGGGCAACAGCTCCGCCTCCTCCCCTCCTCAAGCCCGGCAAGGAAGCCCACTCCTCCCACCAGATCCACCCAAGGAAGGAGAGAGAGAGAGCCCGGCAGCTCGGCCGAGCTGCATCTTCCTGAGCTAGAAGAAGCAGCAAGCACCAGGCCACCACCTCTTCCGGGTTAGCCTTAAACTCCACCCCACACCGCCTGAGCTTTATTTTCTCTCTCGCGCCAGGGAGCGTAGTGGTCTCTGCCCTTAACTGCTTCTTCTGGCTCGGGGAGAGGCAGCTTGGCTGAGCCGGGCTCTCTCTCTCTCTCTCTCTCTCTCTCTCTCTTCAGTTACAGAGGGAAGAGATGGGGAGGCTGCTGGGCGGGCGGCCAGGAAGGGCACGTCAGGTCCCGACTCCCATCCCGTCTCATCCTGTCCCCTCAGATCCTGCAGGCAGCCACTTTGCCAAGCCACCCTGGGATTGAGCCGAGGTGGCGCAGTGGTTAGAGTGCAGTACTGCAGGCTACTTCAGCTGACTGTTCAGCAGTTCAGCGGTTCAAATCTCACCGGCTCAAGGTTGACTCAGCCTTCCATCCTTCCGAGGTGGGTAAAATGAGGACCCAGATTGTTGGGGGCAATATGCTGACTCTGTGAACCGCTTAGAGAGTGCTGTAAAGCACTGTAAAGCGGTATATAAGTCTAAGTGCTATTGATTGCCCTGAGGAAAAATCCCACTGCCCTCTGCTATCGTGG
The DNA here is from genome assembly GCA_003457575.1 of Thermophis baileyi. Classification (NCBI taxonomy): domain Eukaryota; kingdom Metazoa; phylum Chordata; class Lepidosauria; order Squamata; family Dipsadidae; genus Thermophis; species Thermophis baileyi. Next base: position 192,765 of record QLTV01004242.1, on the reverse strand, counting down.
CTCAGGGTAGAGGACTCAGCCCCCCGCATGTTGCATCCCCCTCCCAGCCTTCGCCCATGCCTCTGTGCTGTGGCGGGGACGGGCTGGGGCAGCCCAGGAAGCTGGGTGCCCAAAAACGGTGTGGAGGCCATACGGATGGCACACACATGCATACAAAACACCCATAAAAACCCCTAGGCATGCAAACCACAGTGAAAAAAAGATCAGCTTCGGGGTTGGGGACGGAGAGGTCTTCAGCCGACCCCCCCTCCTCTCTGCACCCCTCCCCTCCCCATCCAGATCTGTTTTGCCATAGTTTGCACGTGGAGAGGTTTTCTGGCTGAGTCCCGCCTGCCCCTTTGACCCGCCTGCCCGAGAAAGCGGCTGCTTTTTATTTCTGCTGCCGCTTCTTGAGAAGAGTGCTGAAGCGAACGCAGGAGGAGCAAAGAGAGCCGGCAGGCAATCCACTGATTTCCTTTGCAAAGACAGTATAAAAGGGGGGAACAGGGAGAGGCGGCAATGCTTCCCCTCCGAGCTCCAGTCCTTCGCTGAAGCTTTCTGAACTTGGGGTCTTCCGGCGGGGCTGGGAGGGTCCCCCTTGCTGGTTCTATCAAGAAGTGGTGGCAGAAATCAAAAGCAGCCACTTTCTCGGGCAGGCGGCTCAAAGGGGAAGGCGGGACCCAGCCGGAAAACCTCTCCACATGCAAACTATGGTGAAACAGATCTGGCTGGGGAGGGGAGGGGAGGGGTGCCTCCATCCACCAGCTCAGGGAAGTGGGCTCAGCTGCAGCCCAGATGAGCTGAGGAACTGTGGGGAGCCTCCTGTGTGTTGCACCCCCCTCCCAGCCTTTGCCTGTGCCTCCACGATGCCAGCGTCTCCCGAAGCCACTGTCATTGGAGCCGTGACAGGGATGGGGGCAGCCCGGTAAGCTGGGTGCCCGAAAATGGCACGGAGGCGCAGGTGAAGGCTAGGAGGGGGGTGCAACATGTGGGAGGCTCCCTGCAGTTCCTCGGCTCGTCCAGGCTGCAGCTGAGTCCACTGCCCTGAGCCTGCGGAGGCAGCGCAGGGCTCGGCTGGGAGTGTGCTTACCTTGCCCTCCCCGAGTGCCAGACTCTGCCGTTGCCATCACCCCTGCCTGGCTCGCCCCCAGCTGGCTCCCAAGCTAGGAGGCAGTGGCCGGTTCCCCCTGCCCCAGAGGTTGCCAGCATGAGCGTGGCTCTCCAGGAGCTCAGCAACAACAACACCAAAAAGTTCTCCGGTTGGCCGGTGAGAAGAAAGCTGCTGCCATCTTCGTGCTTTCCCTCCATTGCCCTTCCTGGCCAAAAAGCTGTGGCCGGCGGGCCGCGGAAACAGGATCACCCTCTTGACCAGGGGCCTGTGTGCGTCCTCGGTGAAGCCACCCCCGAGGTCCAGAAGGAAGCCTTTATCCTGCACGCTCATCTCGCGGATGGGACCTGGCCGGCCTGGCTCAGCGCACCAGCAGGAGTGAGGTGCTCTGGCTGCAACCGCGGGGAAGGCCTGTCAGAGGTGAGAAGGGGCGCTTTTCGCCCAGGTAGGGCAATGGAGGGAAAGCCGAGATGACCACCGCCACCCCATGGCGTCCTGACCTGGATATGGGGCCGGAGTGTCAAAAAAAAGTGTCAAAAAGTCCCAAATTTTTTTGCCACCATTTCAGTGGGCGTGGCTTGGTGGGGGGGATCATGTGACTGAGTGTGCATGAGTGATGTCAAGATGGCCATGCCCACTCAGTCACATGCCCCCCCACCTAGCCACAACCACAGAACTGGTTGTAAAAAATTTAGAACCCACCCCTGCACCAATGGTCTAATCTGACCAAGATAAAAACAATGTTGCAATCCTGCAAAGACCATTGTGAGCCACCCAGAGTTGGTTAGAAGAAGGTGACTGTATAAATATTTTAAATAAATCAATAAATAATGATTAATATCTATGTGGTATTAAGATACTTGTTTATATTCTGGTGTCACCAAGATTAATGCATTTATGGGGTCCTTGGAAGTCTCTGAGCTTGGTTGTTTTCTTGCAGACGTTTCATTACCCAACTAGGTAACATCATCAGTGCTAGAAGCAGGGGTGAAATTCAGCAGGTTCTGACAGGTTCTGGAGAACCGGTAGCGGAAATTTTGAGTAGTTTGGAGAACCGGCAAATACCACCTCTAATTGGCCCCAGAGTGGGGTGGGAATGGAGATATTGCAGTATCCTTCCCCTGCCATGCCCACCAAGCCACGTCCACAGAACTGGTAGGGAAAAAAATTTCATTTCACCCCTGGCTAGAAGGGAATGGGGTTTGTTCTATATGTACAAGTGTCTTGTCCTGTTAGTTTTGTGGAAATGTTTTTAATAGTTCTTGATTAGGCTATTGCTTACTGTTTGCTTGCTTGTCTGAGTTGGTAGTTCCTTGATTCGGATATTAATGCATTTCTATGACTGAATACAGGCCTCCAAGTAAATACACGAAGTTTTAGAGATGCTCAGTTGTGATGGACTATAGCTACCATCATTCCAAGGAAGCACACTTGAGACACCAATTTAGGAATGGAGGGGGGTCCGTGAAAGCTGCAAACTTGCATATACCCATCCAAATATTGCCACTGAATTGTAATTGTTTTAACATGATGGGACAGAAGATGATGAAATACTTACAAATGATTATATTAAGTATATTGGTCAATTTATTTTTTTATTCCATTTATTTCTTTGTAGTTCCATAATTACATATTTAATTTAAACAGGATTTACTTCTATTGCATAAAATAGTATCATACATGGATGTTCATTATGTTTACATAAACATATCTCCATTGCTCTAAATCAGAGGTCTTCAAACTTGGCAACTTTAAGACTTAAGACATAGATGGCTGGAGAATTCTGGGAGTTGAAGTCCACAAGTCTTAAAGTTGCCAAGTTTGAGGACCCCTGCTCTAAATTATGGAGTAGGGCTATAGAAGGCCACCTAAGGGATACATAACAACCTACTTTTCCTATCAAACAATTCCACATTATATCTTGATGGTGGCTTATTTATTTTCAGTTTGATTTCTTGACAGTGTGTGTGTGTGTGTGTGTGTGTGTGTGTGTGTGTGTGTGTGTGTGTGTGTACGGGTGTGCAACTGTAAACAAATTTGGGTAGGGTTTCATGTACATTATGGCTAATCCTGCTATTGCTTTTATGTGTAGTCAATGTGGTTAGTGGTTCCAAACCAATGTGGAAAAAGGGGCATCATGTGATGGAGTCATGCATTTAGAACTTTAATTAGTATGGCCCACCATATGGTAACCTTCTCCAATTCGGTATAGTCAAGGAGAATTCCTTAGGGAATTCTCCATTCCCAGAGGCAAGGCTAACTTCTCTTTTTCTAGTTTATCAGATTCAATTAAGCTATTAAGTCTGGTATTTTGTTGCTAATTCTAGTTTTTGATCAGCAAACTTCATTGGGAGGGAACTGTAAATGTTCCTCCTTCTTAGTTTCTACAGTATTTATGGTTCTATGTCTTGAAAGACACTTCAGGCAGTTGTTCGGAGGCTAAAGGCATCAACCTTAATTAAACAATCTTAATTAAACCCACCTTCCCTTAATTTATAGATAAGAACATCCTTAAAGATCAGCATACAAATTCTTCACTTCGCAAGTGTAACAAAACCAAGAGACCATTTGTGAATATTGGTGAATACTGTAGGCCTGTCGGTCTAGTGAGGTTTTGCTACATATAAATAGTTCATTTGATTTTAGACATATAAACCACAGATACAGTGCCTATTTTTTGATGAAATGACCAAATAAATAAAACTTTTCTCTGGCATTAGCTTAACTGTCAGAGACAATCTTGGTTTCAGTTTATAAACCCTGCATACAGTAATACAGAAAACAAGAGACCTGCAAAATTTCCCAGGATCTGCAATACAGATGATCAGAGGGCAGGAGTAATAGATTCCTGGAATATAAAAAAGGTACCTAGGGATGCTGAAGGTTAACTTAATCCAATAATGAAAGGCCTTTTGTTTCAAGACAGAACTGTGTTGACCCAGTATTTATTTAAAATCCTGCATATACAGAATCCAAAGGGCAACAACATCATAGTTTTCATTTTAAGTAACTTACATTTTTAAGCTATGTACAGCTTAACAGCTACATGGAGCAGAATAACAAACGAAGCAGTTGTGATCAGGAATGCCAAAGAAAATAACCTTTTTGCAGATGTCCCATCGGCTATATTTTGAGGCTTTGTAGACTGAGTCTCTTAAAAGAGTTAAATTTGCCTCAAAGTATAAAATATTCTTCTTGTTTCAGAGACGGAGGGAGAGAGGGAGGGAGGGAGGGAGGGAGGGGGAGAGAGAGAGAGAGAGAGAGAGACGAGTAGACTGTAATTTGCAAAACATTTACATAGATACAACATTAAAAAAATGAAAATAGATGTAGGCATGGTTTCACCTTCCAATTGCAGCATTACATAGATATCACCATTGCTTACTTATTTACAAGGGAATTTAGGGCATTTTATGAGCATATCATTAACTTTTCTACCAAGTGTGACGATGAGAATATCCAAAACTTTCCAGGCCCTTTAACAAAATAATATAATCATATAATTAGTCAGTCCTGCTCTCTGCTCAGTGCATAAATCTAGATTAAAGTATTCCCAAGAAATGACTGTCTAAACTTTGCTTGAAAAAATCCACATTCAATGAAGGACAACCAGAGGTGGGTTCCTCCTGGTTCGCACTGGTTCTATAGAACCGGTAGCAAACCGCTGGTGATGTCACGGAGCCAGTTCTGTCAGTGCCGGTCGATGGACGCCGCCATCTTTTTTTTCCTTTTTTTTGCTATTTTTTTTTTCTTCTGCACACGCTCAGAAGCCAAGTCCCCGGCACTGCGCATGCACTGCCATCTTGTTTATGGCTTTTTTTGAGGGGGGATTTTTTTTGCGAATTTTTGTCACTGCGCATGCGCGTGTGTGTGCCCACGCAGCGCGCCCACGTGGCGCACCTACACGGTGCACCCATGTGGCATGCCCACGTGGCGCACCCACACAGTGCGCCCACACAGCACGCCAACGCGGCATGCCCACATGGCACGCCCACGTGGCGCGCAATGTGCGCGCAGCCACGTGGCATGGGAGGAAGCGAATCGGCGGCGAGGTAAGTTAGAACCCACCCCTGAGGACAACCATCATCATGCTAAGTAATGTGTTTCACTACTGAGTTTCTCATTTAAGATCCATTAAAAGCTTGCATTGTAACTAAAAAGACCCCCAATATATAACCTTGAATGTACTGTCTTTCATACTGTCTTGGATACTCTGAGTTTTAAAAATCTGCATTGCAAAAATTCCCTCCAAGCTCTAATTTAAAGAAAATGCAAGCGCAAGACAATTTGACTGAGATGCATTTTGTTACACTCAAGTCAAATTGATATCTGCAAGCCAGTCTGTCTCTTATCAAGATTCATTTCAAGCTTATCAGACTTATAAGCAGTCACTCAGGGAGAACTAGTCCTGTTTTAAATTGTGCTGTTTAGAAATATGCAACTAATATTAATATCAATCTGAAAGAAGCAGCCCTTTCAATTTCCTTTTTCTTTGCCCCAAGCTTTCATACTGTTTTTTTTCTTTTATGGCATGGTGCTCATGAAATGGCAAAAATTCACATAAAGAACTACAGTATAACCCATAAACCTGGCCTAAAACAACATGGGTTGTTGGATTGCTTAAACTCAATCATAAGAATTAGCTAGCTTGAAAAGGTTCCATAGAGAATGTGAAAAATCCTGAACTTGCTCTGAAGAAAAAGTAGAACCTTTGGGCAAATTTCTTTCTGAGTTATGAAGAATGAATTTGCAGCTAGGTGGAAGTTTATTCCTTAAGATGTTAATGTAGGAATAGTGTACTACTCGACACAATTTTGCAGAAAAATACAGCTTTATGGTCTTTTAATTCCTTTCTTCTGACGCCTCTTTATAGAGCATAAGATAATAGTATGAGTGACATCCCCTCCATTCAATTTTCATACAAGCAAATTTCATACAAAATCAATGGTCATTTCTTGAGCAAAAACAAAACATGCTGAACTACTGTCAGTTTCATAAAATTGATGTAATAGGTACAATATTTGAGATGATAAATACAGATGCATTGTAAAAAGTAACAAAATATGTCATGTTGAGCTCTTTGAAGCTGTTGTCTACTGAGAATAATTTTATAGATGAGAATGGCCTTCCTCAATTTTTCAAATATGTTACACCACAACTTTCATCACACACAGCCTAGAGCAGCGGTTCTCAACCTGTGGGTCACGGCATTAGGAAGGTTGAGAACCACTGGCCTAGAGGGTCATATTGCCTAGATGGATGGTGGTTTCAACTGCCCACAACTGGGATCACTAGCTTGGAAAAGCTGAATTACAAAACTATGGGAAGTATCTACAGATGTCCAACATTTTGAATAAGTTTGGTATTAGAACAAAATACTAGCTTATGAAAGTATGAGTTCAGTAAAACAGTACACAATGTTCAGCAGTATATTCAGGGCTTTATGAAACAACAGGAAATAATACAAAATAAACTAGTTGGTACCAAAAGATTCTAAACTATCAAAAACCTAAAATTCAACCTTGAACTTCATTTCATTTCATGCTTCACTGATTTTAAATGGTACAATGAGTGCATACATGAAGAATGCCAAGCCATATCTTAAAAATGCTTTTCTCTCCTAATTATAGCTTAAAGTGTAACTCCGAAAAGACAATGTTGGCAGGGCAACTACTGAGAAGGTGCCTCTTCTAGTAGATGGTTTCATGTGAAAAATGTTCTCAAAAATCTCACAACATGATAAAGTTAATTGGATAAAAAGTGCTCTCTCTCTCTCTCTCTCTCTCTCTCTCTCTCTCTCCCTCCCTCCCTCCCTCCCTCCCTCCCTCCCTCTTCTATCTATTCTCTCTCCCTCCCTCTCTCCCCCTCTCTTCCTCTCCCTCTTCCTCTCTCTCTCTCCCTCTCCCTCTCCTTCCCTCTCCCTCTCTCTCTCTCTCTCTCTCTCTCTGTGTCCATCTGTCTGTCTTCTATCTGTAAAAAACTATTGTGTTTATTTTTGTACTCTATAATTACTTTCAAGCTAGTTGAAGAGTCAATTTAAGGGGTAGAACATTTACTCAAAATGGTAATAATCAAAAGTGGTAAACTGATCATAGAAATAATCACTATTATAATACTACAAGCCTTTGGACCAAGATTCTAATTTTAATATACATGTTAAAATTCCACTGAATTTAATAACAGGTTAAGTTAGTTTGAATAAACTAAGTTTCATTGGTTGGTAGGACTTAAATATGAATTGCTTTAGTAGCGAGCCATGGTGACACAGTGGTTAGAATGCAGTATTGCAGGCTAACTCTGCTTACTGCCAGGAGTTCGATCTTGACTGGCTCAAGGTTGACTCAGCCTTTCACCCTTCCGAGGTCAATAAAATGAGGATTCAGATTGTTGGGGCAATATGCTGAGTCTGTAAATTGCTTAGAAAGTGCTGTAAAGCACTATGAAGTGGTATATAAGTCTAAGTGCTATTGCTACTTTAATTTGTTAGAATCTAATGCATTTTATAGAAGCCCAACAGTTAATTTTATATATATTCCTTCCTTCCTTCCTTCCTTCCTTCCTTCCTTCCTTCCTTCCTTCCTTCCTTCCTTCCTTCCTTCCTCCCTCCCTCCCTCCCTTCCTCCCTCCCTCCCT
>QLTV01004242.1:121229-178995 GCA_003457575.1 Thermophis baileyi | reverse complement strand
ACTACACTCCTCTGTTCGCAACAGAATACCTTATGCCACCAGACTTTAAATTTTATGCCTGTAAAATGTAGAACTACGCCGTCTTCGATCTGAGCTAAGTGTAACACACAAAATTATATGCCACAATGTCCTACCTGTCAATGACTACTTCAGCTTCAACCGCAACAACACACAAGCACACAATAGATACAAACTTTACGTAAACCGATCCAAACTAGATTGCAAAAAATTCGACTTCAGCAACAGAGTGGTCAATGCCTGGAATACATTACCCGACTCTGTAGTTTCTTCCCCAAACCCCCACAACTTTAACCTTAGACTGTCCACCGTCGACCTCACCCCATTCCTAAGAGGTCTGTAAGGGGCGTGCATAAGCGCACCAGCGTGCCTACCGTCCCTGTCCTAATGTACCCATATACTCGTTAAATTTCTTGTACTCATAACCATGCTTGTACTTATATATTCACAAACATGTTTATACTCTGTTTATACTTTGTTCGTAATCATATATACGCTTGACAAATAAATAAATAAAAAATAAATAAAAACTAGTGATTCACTTAGCAACTGTGGCAAGAAATGTCGTAAAACTCACTTAACAACTGTCCTTAGCAACAGAAATTGTGGTCCCAATTATGGTCCTAAGTCAAGGACTACCTGTAATTAATTCTGAAACCATTTTTTGATGGTAAAGGATACACCACAATCAGTTGCTTATATCAGCAGATTTCATTCTTTAGTGGGAGTTGAGTAACATGCTAACTCTTTTCTATTTTTGGCTTATAGGGCTACTGCCTATCACTAAATAGATACCTTGAAAAATAGACTATAATCCATGAAAGATCATACTTCAATGAACTGATTACTTTTTAAGGTACTACAAAGATCTTGGCTGTTCTCAACATGATGAACTCATATAACTTGTCATCTGAGGAGAATGAATACATTAGGTTGTCTGAGAGACACTTTTTAGTGCCAGCAAATGAAATAAGCACACATATTTTTCATAAAAATATATAGGTTACATCGGAAATACAGCTAAAAAGGCAGCTAGTTAGCAGCTGTCACTATAACCTTTATCTGCATCCATGGAAACTGGGCTAAAGATGGAGTTCCATTTTATTATTATCACACCCACAATGTTAAGCCTCTGAATCCCATTGCAATTTAATGGCTAAAATCAGAAGGCAGATCTGTGTTCATTGGACCAGTGCCGACATCCTCTTAGCTAATGAGCACTATAAACATTTTCATGCCAGGAAACCAATGCAAGTGGAAATATTATGCCATCCAGCAAACACAGATACATACAAAATGGTCAATGAAGTCAGTTCTTTGCGATCCTTTACCCAGATGATCATTTCCAGAAACATAACCCTATTGAGTTCCAGCTTATTTCCAGAAGATGTCTATATTCCAGCTACTGATGGTTCCAAGTACAGGATAGTATTTATTTTCTGTATTATTTAAAGGCATTCAGCTGTAAAGAATTTCTTATTTGTTTCCTCCTTATTTTACCAGCTATAAAGTAATGAATACTAAGACAACAAATGGATATAGCAAGAGAAAAAAGGGTCTCCGTTTGTTCTTTTTCTAATTTTAGTGTTACTCTTCATTAAAAGAAACCAGCCATATTGGGGAAAAATAATACAGAAGAAGGCAAAAAGTATATGTTAACTGGTAGATCAGTGTTTTTCATTTTTGTTTTCAAGAAACAACTGGTAATGGGAATCTTCATTTGATCAGATGCATTGATCTCTTCTTGATCTAAATTCCATTCCATATTCCATTCCAAGTGAGAATATCATGGCATCTAATCCCCAAGCTTCAATGTAATGTAGAAGTCACTCTAAAACCATCAGGCAAGTTTACTTCTGGTTAGCATTTCACAATCAGAAGATCTTAGAATCACAGAATCAGGCTCTTGAAAGGATCCACAGAAGTCCTTTAATTCAACACCCTGTTCATTGGAGTTTCTGCTACAGTAATGTGGACAGAAAACTATCTAGCTTCTATTTGAAAATCTCCAATAAAGGGAAAATCAGCACTTTAAGAGGCAGTTTATTCCACTTGTTGATAAGCTCTTAACATCAGAAAGTGTCCTTGATATCTAATTCAAACTTCCTTCTTTGTGGTTTCTATCCATTGCTTTGGTGGATAGTAACTGCAAACAACCCCATCCCCTTCTTTATATGATAATCCTTTTTATTAATGGCCCAGCTAAAGGGGTTGATGGGATGATTATATTAAATCAGCAGATATCAAACCTAACATTTTAGAAAAAAAAAGAGATGATTTAAAATGTTCTAATTGGGCTTAAGCAGTTGTTTGGGCCAAAACAAGCAGATTGAAATTAAACTGGGAGAAACGTAAAGTCTGGGAAGAAAAAAAAGTTAAAGGCTTAAAGGTTTAAATATAGAAGACTTAGCTTGGCAGTAGTACATATGAAAAGATTCAGTGTGTTCTAATAGATCACAAAAACCTCTTGCTGCTCCACTCAATATTCTAATTGGATGCAAAGCAATTGATGTGTCCTTTCGACATATGGTCATGATCCATTGAGCAGTTTTATTGTGTACTTCATTTTATCATTTGTCTAATTAGGATGTCACGAGAAACATTGAGGGTTTGGTGGTCAAAGTATACAACTATTATTACAAGTATCTTTCATTGGCAGCCATCACTTCATTACAGGTAGACGTTTTAGCTAATAAAGTCTGCTGTAGATGAATTTACTGATTCAGCACTGCAAAACTGGAATTTTCAATAGTATTTTTGTTGGACAGAAGGACACCAGAGTGTAATTTAGGTGTAGTGAAATGGCAGGTCAGCCCAAACAAATTGAAATATTTTCTACAATTCCTTGGGTTTTTTTTTCTCTTAAATTTTAATCTGTATTATTTTATCAAGATAAACTGGCAAATTGCTTGATACATATTGTACACAAACAAACAAACAAATGCACACACACACACACACATATATACACACACACCCTTCTCCAGGATATGTGCAGCCCTGAGGTTTAAGGTCATCAACATATCTCCTTGAGCATTATATGTCATCTGATTTGTTTTAGGTAGGTTCCTGTCAATGATGTAGAACTGTATATTAGTACATTCATAAAGTATAATATATGAAATATTCCTGTCTCTCTCAGTCAAGTTTCTTCTTCATCTTAAAATATCCTAAGATTCTATTTTTACTGAAATGTTAGCCCAGCGAAGAGAGGGAAAAATGTTAATAACTTCCCCTGTCAAGAGCTATATATTTCTCTCATGGAATAATGCCAAATATCCTTTGTAATAAAAAGCTTGAACTGTTTTGCTAATAAAAGCTGCTTGTTCTGGTAACTGTAAAGGTCAGGCAGAAAATAACGTTGCAGATCCTTATCTTTTATAATAATGTCACTTTCTATCATTATTGTAACATTTTTGGGCAACAAATTGCAGAGAAAACAAAAGATATGATGTCCTTACAACTAGGTCACTTGTCCATTAGAAAGCATTAGTTTGCATAAGCTGTTAGTCAGTTAGAACCCCACAATGTCAGGAAGGACAGTAATACATACCTAATAACAATCTGAAACCAAAGCATTGAACTCACAGGCTATATGAAACAATGAACACTAATTTTCTCTGGAATTCCTGAAAACCATTAGCAGGATGACTGTTCTAAAATTGAAATAACCTGTATTCATGCTTTCGGATTTACCAAGAGATGCTGTGTGAGGTATTTGATTTGACAAAATGGCTGTTCCTAGTTGGAACATTGAACTAACTTTCTGATGCCAGATGTCCTATCAGAATAGCCCTATAGATGGGGGATTTATGTCTCTACGGGAAATATCACAGCAGCTTATTTTGAGAATAAACTATTTGGCCAAGTGATCCCAGATGTGCTGGGCCTACAATACCTAAACATCCCAACCAGTCAATAGTGGGCAGGCAATTCAGAAAACTGTAGTTTCAACACTTACACGGGTGGCTTTTTAAGAATATATTTTCTAGAATTTTTAAATTCCTATATTTAAATTGAAATATTTCTGAATATCACTTTCATACTTACTATCATTTCATTGGGTTCCTTAAACCCTTATAGGTGTGTGTGTGTATGTGTGTGTGTATGTGCGCCTTCAAGTCAGTATTTACTCCTGGTGACAGCCTGGACCAGTCCCTGCAATTTTCTTGACAAGATTTTTGAAATTGGTTTGCCATTGCTTCCTTCCTAGGGCTGAGGGTGTGTGACCGGTCCAAGGTCACCTAACTGACTTTGTGCTTCAGACAGGACTTGAACTCATGGTCACCCAGTTTTGAGCCTGGTGCCTTAACTATTACATCAAACTAGCTCTCTTTTTCTAACAATTAATGATACAGCATGTTGTCCAAATTGTCAATGGGACCATTGCACCAGTAGAATTGCAGGGATTATTAGTAGCCAGTTCTCCTTCTGCTCTCTGATGTCCTGTCATACTGTCTCATTGTGGTGGGTTGTGGTGGTGGGTAGGGAACCCCAGGAGTATACACCAAGAATGCATATTCCTGGCAGTATCACCAAGGTGTGAAGGTCATCCAAACTGCTCAGATAAAGCAAGCAGCTCATATTAGACAGCAGCAATATAGGAAGATGCCATAGGCAGATTATCATTTTAGTGACAATGGCAAAAACATCTATTTATATTGTGTGGGAGAAAGCAATGGTAAACCACTCCTATATTTTTAACAAGAAACCACATAATACAAAATGTAAAATATTGATGATATAGCCAGATGATGGGCTACTCAGTTGGATGACACTTAAGATGCTACTGAGGAAGGGCATCTGAGGATCTTTCAGGGTATAATGGTTTTTGTGACATGGCTGGATTAAAGCCTTCGGGATGTCTAATTGCTGATGTTGCCATACAGGAAAAGAAAATCCAAAGCTTCAAAGATAGAATCACATCAGCAACATGGAATGTAAGAACATGAACACAGGAAAGGTCAACACAGTGAAAGATGAAATAAAACTAAATAAATAAAATAAAGAGACTGCCAAAAATTAAGAGAAGCAAGCAAACTGGATGTCAGAACAAACCACAGAAATTGCCAAGAAAAGAGAAGTCAAAGCCAAACAAGACAAAAATCTCAAAAAGGAATTTAACAAAGTGTTCAGAGAGCTGTTAGAAGAGACAAGAAGCAGTATTGCAACAGCATCCAAAGTTCTCTGAAGTCAGAAGGAGTTTCCAACCTTAAATTGGTAGGCTAAAGCACACTAATGGACATATAGTAACTGATTCAATGGAGATCAAATGAACATTGAAGGTCTATACTGAAACACTATGCAGTAGAGTCATCAACATCCAAGATACCTTAGAAGATATTACTTACAATAATTTCTAATACCGTAGTAGAATATGAAGTTAGATCAGCACTCCGGTCATTACCAAGTTGGAACTGGTGGCAAACCCAGTGGAATATGGCAAGCAGCAGAAGAATCAGTCAAATTTCTAACCAAGCTACTGTATGTCAGCAAATTTGGAGAACAACACAGTGGCCAACCAACTGGAAGTAACCAATTGAGATAAGATTGGCAGCTAATAAATTTTACAAATGAATAAATTAATAATAAATTTATATGCCAATGCCAAAAAGAGACTTAACAGAGTATGTGAACTATCATACAATATCATTAATTTCCCTTGCTAGCAAAATAATTCCTAGAATCATCCAGTGCAGATTACAGCCACACATGGAAAAAGAGAGGTCAGATGCTCAAGTTGGCTTTAGAAAAGACGAAGAAACATGAGATATTTACTATTGTTACTGCTGATGCATGCTGAATTATTAAAAAGAAACCCAAAAATATATCAGGATGTGTTTCATCTATTATAGGAAAGTTTTTGATTGCATAGATCATGTCATCTGTGGAAAGTGCTCAAAAATGGGAATTACAGAAGATCTCATTGTCATCATGAGAAAAATGTTTATACAGGTTAGGAAACTATAGAGTGGACAGGAAATATTGAAACTGATTGGCTCTGGGTTAGCAAAGGAGTGAAACAAGGCTGCTCCTTATTTATCTACATCTACATGTAGAATATATATTAAGGGAAGTTGGATTGGAAGAAGATGAGTGTGGTTTTTAAAACTGGAGGAAGAAATATAAATAATTTGGGCTATGCTAATGACACTACCCCATTAGCGGAAAATGCAAAGGACCTGTCAGTCCTATTACTAAAAGTCAAAGAGCACAGTGTGTAAAATTAAATGTAAAGAAGACCAAACTAATAAAAACAGGTAGAACAACCAGCCTTAGAATTCACAATAAAGATACTGAAATAGCAGATAGCTTCTGCATTTTAGGATCAACTGTCAACTGTCAAAGACCAAGCAGTCCAGAAATACATTGCAGAGTGGCACTAGGTAAAGCAGCCATAAAGGCTTTTGAAAAGATATTCAAATGCCATGATGTGTCTATATCTAAAGATCAGAATTGCTGAAGCCATGGTATTCCCTTTGACACTTGATGGAAGCAAATGTTGAACTTCAAAGAAACCAAATAGGAAGAATATTGGTATCTTTGAACATTGGAGAAAACTCCTGAGAATACCATGGATAATCAAGGAAAGAAACCCTTGGATTATTATTGAACAAATTAACTCAGAATTCTTTTTCTGGAAAAGATTCCAATGCTGTTAAAGATGGAAGGAAAGAAAGAAAGGAAGAGAATGACTAAGAGCAAGATGGATGGACTCAGTTACAACAGTAATCAATGGAAGACTTGAAAGACCAGGTTAAAGATAGATCGTCATAGAGAAATTCTATGTAGCTGCTAGGAGTCAAAAATGACTTGATGCCACATAGTCAGTCAGTCAGTCAGTCAGTCAGTCAGTCAGTCAGTCAGTCAGTCAGTCAGTCAGTCAGTCAGTCAGTCAGTCAGTCAATTTCCATTCTGTGAGTCTCAATATATTTTTTTCTAGGATAACTGACAAAAGAGGAGAAATCCTTCCCTTAAATATTGCCACCTTATGGGAGGTAGGAAGCATATCTTTTCTGTGGCAGCCCCTACCCTCTGGAACATCCTTCACCCCGAAGTTCAGCATGCCTCCTATCCTTTCAAAAAGCACCAAAGTCCTGGCTTTTTCCAAGTGCTGGGATACAATGAAGTGACTGGATTTCACAAGCATGACTTGGTGCCAGGGTTTTGTTTTTAATGTATGGTTTTAATAGTTTTAATATAGTTTTTATGTTGTTTTAATTCTTGATTTGGAGCTGCTCAGAGTTTGGTATAAGATGAGTGGCTATGTAAATCTTTTAAACAAACAAATAAAATTAATCTGATCACTTTTAAGTTTTAACAGCCAGTGTTCTGTGGTTTCCTTGTTTATAAGGCATGAAAGTGTTAAGCTTCTAATTTTGTTGTTTCCAATTTCCAAAAAACCCCCAGAAAGTTGCATTCCATAAAGAATTTTGTCACACTATAATAAAATCCATGTCTGTCTGTCTTTCTGTCTGTGTATACATACTTTTACACATTTTAATTGTCACCCAGTCACTTAATTAAATAAATGTACTTTTCCTAGTGGAACAATTTCATCTGTATGTTTTAAAGAAGAGACCAAAATCCATCATTTTAATTCATGCAAGTAAAATGATATCCTTATTTAATTCAAATAAATACACTTAGCAAAGAGGTCCAAGTATAATGATTTCTGAAATATTTTCAGCACCAGCTCTGATGGACTTTGTGCAAAACTTTGGGGGGTAAGTGAATGTTTGACTTGGACTGGGGTGCAGGACGGCTTCACTAGAGAACTTTTTAACTTCTATAGGTCTTTGTCAGAGTTCCTTCTAAGCTCCCTGCTGAGTCTCTAAACTGCAAACTCCACGGAACTCTTACTAGCTCCTATAAATGTCTTTTTCTTCTTATTTTTTTTTTAATACAACTGTTGTGCTTAGAAAGGTTCTCCAGAATATTTTACCTGGTTGTGAAGTCATTTGAATTTAATGATAAGGAAACAATAATTAAAAAATAAATAAAGCAAAAGTAATGCTTGGCTGTTTTTATAAGAAGATCAAAGCTGTGGCAGAAAAGGGACAAACTAGTGCTTCCCACCCTCCCACTTGATTTCATGCTGTAAAGTCAACAAATACATGATGATTCTAATTAATTGTGGGGAACAGTAATCACGAAGTGTGATGCTTTTCCATATATGAAGAATAATTTAAAAAGAAAATAAAGAAGAATTTAGTGCACAGTTGCATATTTCTGGAGAGACGGATGGCAGGGTGGGGGGGAGAGAAAGATCAATTAATATTCTTATTAAAATTAGTTTATGTCACAATTTCTTTAGAGTAATATACTAAAAAACTCCACAAATTTTCAAACTTTGTGAGGGGAAATTGTGCTAAATTCATCTAGCAAAGTGAAAAGCCAAAGAACTCAGAGAGTTTGTTAACTTTTGATTTTCCTCTAGGGATTTTTATATACAAAGAAGTTTTATCCAAATTTTACATGAAGGGCAAACTGAGACTAATTCTTTTTTAGGCATAACATCTGTGGAATTTGCAGAAATGCCCAAAGCATTCTTACTATAAGTATCATATCCCAACAGGATAAAAACCAAATACCATCTTACAAATGTCTATACATTATACAGTATTTGATAATGTACAGTATAGCCAAACATCTGAGTCAGATTTCTAGTTAACTCAGAAGACCAAATCTGTTAAAGTGAACAGTGGGTCTCACTTAAAGATCCTCATGCACAACTATAGGATTTGAAAATGCCACAGTGGGTATTCCCAGTGCCCATTGAACAAAGGATTGGGGTTGTCAACTGAAAAATTTTACAAATACCGCAACATGCATCTACAAATGAAGAACTCTCATTTGCTTTGCAGATTTAGCACGCGACTGAGCTGGGAATGTGATATAATTCAAAGGATATCATGCCTGCACTGCAATGGGGATTGAATATTCTTCCCTAAACAGCACTTGTTTAACTAGAGGGATCAAATCTGGGGGAGAATTTTGTGGCTTATTCTCTTTCAGTATCAGAATCATCTTTGCTGATTCAAGAAAAAAAGAGTCTCACTCAGAAGTTAACCCTTTAGCAGTTTATGTCCAGTAGAAAGTATACATTCACATGTCATGAACTCTTGGTTGAATTTTCCCATCATTACAGTATGCTGATCTTTGACCATAATAAAGATTTGATTTCAGTTCCCATCAAATGTGGTATGCAGCACTGGAGAAGACAGAAGGAAAGAGTAGAAGAGGATAAGGTGGATGGACTCACTCAATTACAAACACGATGAGTGCATTCTTGGGAGACCTGTAGGACCAGGTTGGGGACAAATCATCTCGGAGAAGATTTGTCTATATTAGGGGTGTCAAATTTGATTTCATTGAAGGCCGCATCAGGGTTGTGTTTGACCTCAGTATGCCGGGGTCGGCATGGCCAGGGTGGGCATGGCCAGCTCGATGTCATTTGTGTCGGGGACACCTGTGACGGTCCGAGAGCTCTCCCAGCGATAACGGGCTCCCTAGCTCCATTTTCAGCTGCGATGGCTTCCTGCAACCCTCTGCCAGTGAAAACGGAATTTGGGAGGGCCGCCTGTGGGGACCTCCTCCTACAACCCTCTGGGACCTCCTCCTAGAGGGAGGGCTGGGACCTCCTCCTACAACCCTCTGCCATTGAAAACGGAGCTCGGGAGGGCCACACATGGCCCTCCTGAGCTCCATTTTTGCTGGGAGAGGCACCACGGGCCGGTCCTTTGGTGTTTCCAGGGTGGCCCTGTGGGCCAGATCTAAGTACACCACAGGCCAGATCTGGCCCCCGGGCCTTGAGTTGGACACCCCTGGTCTATCTGATTGCTAAGAACTGACACTTTTAACTTGAGTTAAATTTAGTGTTTTGACATTTAGTATGTGATACATAGAAACCTGTCTTATTCTGAGACAGGCCGTTTCTGAGCCGAGGTGGCGCAGTGGTTAGAGTGCAGCACTGCAGGCTACTTCAGCTGACTGCTAGCTGCAGTTCAGCGGTTCAAATCTCATCAGGCTCAAGGTTGACTCAGCCTTCCATCCTTCCGAGGTGGGTAAAATGAGGACCCAGATTGTTGGGGGCAATATGCTAACTCTGTAAACCGCTTAGAGAGGGCTGGAAAGCACTATGAAGCGGTATATAAGTCTAAGTGCTATTGCTATTGCTATTGCTATTTTTCATATACTTTCTTCCATGACTGGCAGACTAGAAATTCTCCATGCCTGCATGAATATCCTGAATATCCTGAATTGTGATGTCTCCATGATTTTTTAACCTAATACCATGTATGTTATTTCATCAAAACTGCTAAATCTGTAAATTTAAAGGATTAATTAGGCAAACAAGAAAAGATCTTGAGAAATGATAACATTTTATTTCTCTTTATTTTATTTCCCTTTCTGACTATATTCATTTTATTTCCCTTTCTGGACTGTAAAAGCTGGAAATCTTATATATATATATAATATATAATAGAAATGTGTGTGTGTGTGTGTATGTGTATTTAATGAATCTATTAAAATATTAAGCATATTTCACCTTTGTTTTTTTGATAAGAGCTCTATGGCATCCAGAGAAATGATGTACAGGAAAATTATTCTCAGCATAATGCAAGTAACATTTAGTCATTTCCTAGTCATGGTTTGTAGTCAGGCAGTCATCTGTCCTAACCATCTGTTCAAAGCTACAATTTTCCCTCCCCTTTAGTTTAGTTGAACTACACCAATAGAAAGTAAATGTACTACTCAAAGAAAATAAAAGTAGTAGGAAGTATATGGTAATGAAATACTGACTCTCTGTGTTCCCAGAGAGTAAGTGTCTTATTAAAGATCAGTAATATTTGAATATTTCTAAGCAATTTGTCACAAAGTTTCAGATAAGAGAATACGAATGACTTACTTTATGTGATCTAAAAGAATGATCTGTTTGGTCTAAACCAGAGAAAGTTAGATAAATACCTCTGAAATTAATGGGTAGGAAACAAAATACATGAACTGATATCTAAAAGTTGCCAAACCACCACAGGTAATTTTTCCAGGTGATTTTAAGGAGATTGTGTTAATGAATATGCAAAAGAGAGAAAGGACACATCTGAACTATAGGCCTTTTTTGGATGTCAGCATTCAAACAGGAAACATTCATACAGTTTCCTCTTTGACAAAAGGAAGCACCCAATCAGAAGCTTTGCATTAGAAAAGCAAAGAGCTATTCCAAGTGTGAGTTAAGACCATGCCAACTGGGTATTTTGAATTTCTATATTTTGAAGATACTCCTAAATTAAATTCCTTTCCAGATTATTTTTGGCACAGAAAACTTGAAAAATGTCTTGAGAAGACTTTGTGGAGCTAACAGATATGTGTGGATACTTGTGAGAGAGACTGTGAACATTTGTCACTAATGAAATAAGTAAATGTTCAAATTATACACAGACACACATTTATACACAGCAGTAGCAACACCGAATGCAAAGTAAATGAACACACAATGAACACATGTCCAAGCAACTTCAGCCATAATTATTCTTGGAGTTCTTTCAATTTCAAACCAAACTTTTTGAATGTATTTGTTTATTCAATTTATATCTTATCTTTCCATTCAGGTGAATATTCAAGGCAATGTGTTTTTTTTAAAGGTAACAAAAATTTAAAAATATAAATTAAAATGAACAATTTACCAAAATTTATAATCTGTTAAAAGCTTTTCAAAATACTAGGGGCCTATAGATACTTGAGGGTGGGATCCATGCACATTCAGTAACCATTTTAATTTATGAGTTCTTTGTGTAAGCAGTTGAACAGCTACATAAACGCATTCAGTAAACTGCCAAAGTTTGGTAAAGTGCCAAAATTCTTCAGATTCCTCTGGTCCCAGGATGCAGACGGCATGGAAGAGAAGAAAGATGGGGAAGAAAGTTAATGCTTGTAAATTAGTCCCTCCATTCCAGAGGTGGGTTCCTCCCGGTTCGGACTGGTTCCCCCGAACCGGTAGCGACCCGCTGGTGACGTCACTGAATCAGTCGGTGCCAGTCCCTGGGCACCGCCATCATTTTTTTTGAAAGTTTTTTTGAATTTTTTACTTTTTGGAAGTTTTCTCCCGTTCTACTGCTTGAAAGTGGGCCCCCCCTCCCGCCCCCGGGTTTATACTGACCTTTATTCCTTCTTCCGAAGCCCAGCTGATCAGCTCCTCAGCTGTGTTGCGGGCTGATTTTCAACTACTGAGCATGCACTGAAGCAAAATTGCACGAGGGGACGCGCGCATGCACAGAATGTGCACTTCCATCGCGATGCGAACTGGTGGGGAAGCTAAGTAGAACCCACCCCTGCTCCATTCATATGTTCTGAGAACATAATGTATCTGTGAACAAAAACCAACCGTTCTTGGAAATGATTATCTTTACACATACACCTCTCAACTTAAAGTGAGAGCAAGGCTAAATTATTAAATTAATTTTATAGTTCTATAGTATTAAATTAAACGATCTTCTTAGGTTACAGTGAGTCAATGAGGAAAGAGGCTAGCTGTGATAAGGCTAGGCTTATTTACAGGGGGCACTTTCTCCTATTCTCTACATTTTTTGAAAGTCCCAAATTATTTCTGTTTAGCCAGAAAGCAAATGTTGTCCAGGTGCCTATCAGGAAACAAACTGAACCACATTTTCAGAATCCTGTACCAACCAATTGAGGAAGTTACAAGAGAAACAATATTAACACATGCCCACAGGCAGAACTTGTATCCAAGAATTCCAATTCAGAAGAGTTGACCATTTAAAGATTTCTTTACCTGCTCCAATGCTGAAAGTCTTTTTTCATTCCTTTTTAGAAAAAAAATGTGCCAATATTGTGATGTTATTAAAAAAAGGTATCAAACAAAATGTTTACCCATCATCATAAGAGGACAGCTGGATGACTCAAGCCCAGTCTTTCCCCAAGAATATTAAATGTTTTTTAAAAGTATTAAAACTGGGTTCACAGTCTTCGCTGAAATTTTTCACAAATTCTTTGTGAGAATGTAAGGAAAGGACTAGCTTTTAGCAACGAAATGTTGTTTCCAGTTCTAATAAATACCTTATTTACTCAGATCATTAGCCTATGGATAATAGCAAATCTTTACCAAGGACTTGGCATCTCTAATAGTTATGCCCCTAAAGATTCTTTACCTTCTTTTAATGAAAGATGTGAAATATTATCTATACTGATTTTTTAAAAAAGTAGCCCTATTGTCTATGTTAATTGTCTATAACCCTTCTCAAATATGCAGAAAACTAATTTCACATATACTTCTTTCCATCTCATCAAGTTCAACTCCATGTTGGTGCAGGATGTGTAACAGAAATTTGGACAGTTGGCTCTTCAGCTCTGAAGACTTCCAATGAACTTCATGATGCAGTCTACTCCATTGGTTGACAGCTACTGCCATTAGGAAATTCCTATATTAACTGATCTCCTTACACAGCATTTGATCCAAATTATGCAACAATTTAACACATTCCCAAGCTTTTCTTTAGATGAGAAGTGCCCAATATTTGCCTATGAGTTTCTTAAGGATTTATAGCTGAAATGTAATTTTTAATGAAATAGGAGAAAATGCGTATGATTGCATTAAAGTAAATCATCTATGAGATTTTGACTTTCCCTTTCCAACACTTTTCATGTTGGTTCTGCCTACTATTTAAGTGTTGCTTTGGTCTTGTCTCTTAGAATATAACTATGGTCATCAGCTTCATAATGTACCTGCATATATTCATAGGTTTTCTACCACTGCCCAATTACATATAATTCTTTAATTCTGTAATTTCCACACTGGCTGGTAATTTCTGGGAGCTGAAGTCCACATATCTTTCAATGGCCAAGGTTGAAAAACACTGCTGTAAAGGTATTTCAGCAAGTTTCTTAAGCACAACTAAGAGGGTTGTGATTTTCTTACTGTATATATCTCATACCAAAATATCATGGAGTGGATTTTTTAAAATAGAGAATGTACGTGGTCACCCACTCTTTTTCAATAACTCTAGATGGTTTACAAAAAATAAAAACCCAATATACAATATAACACCCCTCCCCACCACCTCCCTGGTGACAACAAGAAATCAAACAAGCCACTTGATGGGCTCCAGATCCATTGGCAAAACCAGGTCTTCAGAGTCTTGCGAAAGAGGGCTAAAGTGAGGGCCAGTCTAATCTCTGTAGGGATGATGTTCCAAAGGGATGGAGCCACCACGGAGAAGGCCCTTCTTTTGGGTCCCACCAGATGTATCTCCTTAGGAGAGGAGGCCTGCCACATTCCCTGCCTCCGTGCTCTGATGGCTTGGGTGGATGTAACCAGGAAGAGATGGTCTTTCAGATTTTAGAAAACATATCCCAACCTGGAAATCACATGGATTTAAATTGTTGTGGAAGAACCTACCTTTGTAGAAAAAAAGAGGTATGTAGCATGGATTAGTTGGCAACTAGAAAACAAAAAGAAAGCAAGAAGGATGCTGTACTGACAAGGAAAAAAAATGACAAATTTGCTTTGGCTTGTGTTAATGTGCCTATCACATTTTCCACTCTATTTGGTGCTGGTTAGACTTCATTTGGTGTGCAGCATTTAGTTCAGAGCAACATCCTCATCTTCAGATATAGACAAATTAGGGGCAATTAAAAGGACATCATCAAAAGTGATAAAAGATATTGAAAATAAGACCCATGAGGAAAGTTTAAGAGAAGTGGACATGCTCAATATAGAAGAAAGAAGGCAGAGGGGGAACATTATAACTTTCCAGAACTGCATAAAGGGCCATCACAAAGGCAGTGGGGAATTATTATTCTTATTAGCCCAAAGAGACAAAACACAAAGTAAAGTAATTGGCAGAGACTATAACACAGATACTATATTTCTATAAATATTAGAGAAAGCTTTATTATATCCTTGAGCAATTAGAGTATGGAAGGAAAGTGGAATGTTCAGAGATAGATTTAATGATAACCTATTAGAATTTAAGGATAATTAACTCAATCCTTGTATAATACATGGGAGGTCAGAGAAGAGAGACCAAAACAAATGAGTTTCTGCTGATCCCTTGTCTTTGTGTTATGGGTGATTCTCTAAATGGAAACAGATGATGGCCAGATTTATTCCATGCTGCTGAGCATCTCCAGCAGAATAAGTGCTCTCTAGTCCTTTGAAAAAAAACTACATTAAGGCCTTTTCTTATTAAAACCTGATAAAATAAAGCACACCATTCTAGTATCCAAATGTTTTAATCTACAAGGATTTGAATTTAAACCAAGTTGGGCTAAAGAACCATTATCAGGAAAAAACCTCCACTTAGCTCAAAGCAGCTTCCTTTTGTCACTGTCATTTAAAAAAATCATTTGCAGAGGGGCTACCCTAATCACATGAAATAAGGCAATACCATAGTAAATAATCACATGCTCTTTCTAAATCTAGAAATCTAGGAAAGGCTACTGACAATCATCCTTCTCTGAATACTCTTTACAACTGCTCAGCTGTGGCTGTGTTACTCTTGGTGAGGCAATGGGACTTTGATGCTCCATCTGGTTTATAAAATTAAAGTTCTTTGGGAAATGATAACTGAGATGGGTGGTACAGTTGGGGACAAAGGGAGCCATTTAACATCTATCCATGTATCTGCAGCAAACCACCATTTCCATAGTAGTATTTTATCCTATGCAGAGCTCCCGAAGTAAGCTGTCCTCCAGTTGGGTGGACTTCAAATCCCAGAATTCCCCAGCTTGGTACGATTACTGCTGAACATTTGAGGGGACAAAGTCTCTGTGAATCTGGGGGATGCCTTGGTTGTGGTGGAATTGAAAACTCACAAAGAGAAGCATTTGGAACAGATCAACGGCGGGTGACATCATTCCTCGCCCTTCCTCTGTACTTCCCCTTTATTTCCCTGTAAACACTCTGTCTCTAAGCAGTTTTGCTTTTTTGACATAAAAAGAAGGTGTCTGGCCATTGTTGCAGATGTTAAATTGTAGTTTGCTTTTCAGTCTGTGATCCTAAGCACGTATCAGGATGTATATTGCTCTGCTTCCAAATAAGCTGTCAGTACCAATTGCAACATATGGTATATATATTTACAGCCCTATAAAATGAGCTGACATCTGTAGGATATATAATCATTATTATCTAGTATTCATTCATCTTACATACAGTGTTCTAAGTGGAATCCAATTAAGATCTTCCACTGATGGAGCTACTTTTCTCAGCAGAACAGAAAGAGAGCATTTTCACAGAGGACCTTTCTTCCTCCAAGCACCAAAAATATGCTCCAGACGTTTGGGATACCTTCAGCATATTTGGGCAGATGGCAAAGACGGAGAAATGAAAATCTTATCATCTATTCCTGTGTTGTTTATCCAGGTAGGGTATTTTACATAAATACAGATACAACTTTAATTGTATCCAGCCAAGTTCTAAACAAGCAGCTTGGAATACAGGTAGTCCTTGGCTTGCATCCACAATTGAGCCCAAAATTTCTGTTGCTAAGTGAAGCATTTGTTAAGTGAATTTGCCCCATCTTATGGCCTTTCTTGCCACAGTTGTTATGTGAATCACTGTAGCTGTTAAATTAGTCAAACTGTTACTAAGTGAATCTGGCTTCCCCATTGACTTTGCTCATCAGAAGGTCTCAAAAGGGGATCACATGACCCCGGGATATTGCAACCATCATAAATATGAGTTGCTTGCCAAATTTTGGTCACATGACCATGGGGATGCTACAACGGTCATAAGTCTGAAAACTGGTCATAAGTCACTTTTTTCAATGTTGTTGTAATTTTGAATAGTCACTAAATGAACTTATCAACATCCATCCCAAGAATCCAAATAAAACTTCAGGTTCATTCCATTTCCAAAAATCTTACTGTTTATTGAATACACTGCATGGTAATGTCGAAGCAAAACTAACTCTGAGATTCCCAGTCACCAGTTCATAGAATTAAACAATACTTCCCCCAGCCAAACCCCCAACCTTTTATGTAGTCCATGTAAAGAAGTTCACTTTGTTATAGGAACCGTCTGCTTCAACTCCACATTTGCTATGATATCCTTGAAAAGGTTTCAGGCTCTCACAGTTTTCAGCAGAATCGTTGAGGTTTTGTTTCTCCATCTAACCCAGTGGTGTCAAACTGGTGGCCCGCGGGCCAGATGCGTCACACGCAGGCCACACCCACCCCGGCTCCACAAATGACACAATCGAATTTGACACCTGTGATCTAACCCATTCTAAAGCAACACCTTCCCCTCCTTACTCTAATGGCAAGTTGAAAAGAAGAGGCACGTAACTGTCAAAGTTTCATAATTGACATGCTGACCCCCTGAAAGAAGAAGGGATCTAGAAATGTATAAAAACAAACATATAGACATATAGACATTGTTGTAAGTTGTGGACTACCTGTATGATGGCTATAATCACTGGTAGATTAACCTTTGATTTTAAAAAATTGATTACATGTCTGAAACAAAATATTCTGGTTTTTCCTCCCAAAAACCAAACTAATGACACTCAAAGCCTTAAACAGATGACTTGAGGGTGCCCCCAAATATTAAGATTCCAAGCCATGTGAGTATCCTACTTATTGAAGTGGTCCCCTTCTTATGGAATGTGCACCCCCACCCTCCAAAGTACAGGATGATGCCAATATTCGATATAGGTTTCTTCAGGAAAAAAAACTGTCAAATTCAGCCAGATTTTAAAGATAACACCTCAGTCTCTATAGATTGTCACTTTGTTTTATCATTTTACAGGTAGACCTCAAATTACGACCACAATGGAGGGCAGAATTTCCATTGCTGAGCAATGTGGTTGTTAAGCAAGCTATACCCAATTTTACAACTTCCCCCCCCTACAATTAAGCTAATCATTGCAGTTGTTATATGAAATAGGCAGTCATTAAGTGAATCAGGCTTCCTTCATGACTTTGCTTTGTGGGAAGTCACAAATGACAATCACATCATCCTGGGATGCGGTAACCGTTGTAAATCTATGCCAGTTGTCAAGCTCCCAAATTTTGATCACATAACTAAGAGGATGCTGCGACAGTCGTAAGTGTGAGGATAGGTCATAAGTCATTTCCTTTCAGTGTCATTGTAACTTCAGAAAGCTAAATGAATGGTTGTACGCTAAGGGCTACCTGAATTTTGTTGTGTTACTGCTGCTAGCTTGCCTTGAGTTCTGCTGAGATAAGGTGTATTATAAATGCTATATCCATAAAATCACCAGGAGTGAAATTTAATTAAAATGGGATTATGGCTTTATTCATAAAAACTGAAATTAAGATAGATGTGTATGTTGTTTGTAGAAATATAAATGTATGCCAGTATATAAATATAAATTTCTATATAGTGAAAAAAACCTGCATCGGAGAACATATAGTCCTATTCTTCGACTGCCCCTTCAAACATTCCTAGACTAAATTGTTTAAATTTAGCATGCTGCTTTGTGGAACCATACTTATGTTATGCTCATGGCTGATTCTCTAAATTTAAAGAGTTCAAGGAAATGATTTAGTAGCATGACAGAACCTGGATAGCAAGCATTCCATATGTCCATAGCATGATGGTTTCAGAAGTGAATGGGACTTTATTTTCTTTAGGAAAAACAAGTGTTGGAAACCTGTTACACTCTCAGATAGGTATCTTGACTTATGAATGCTGAGCTATGTGTCTTTACTCAGAAGAAGGGCATATTAGCACTATAGCACTTAGACTTATATACCGCTTCATAGTGCCTTACAGCCCTCTCTAAGCGGTTTACAGAGTTAGCATATTGCCCCCAACAATCTGGGTCCTCATTTTACCCACCTCAGAAGGATGGAAGGCTGAGTCAACCTTGAGCCGGTGAGATTTGAACCGCCGAACTGCAGCTAGCAGTCAGCTGAAGTAGCCTGCAGTGCTGCACTCTAACCACTGCGCCACCTCGGCTCTTAAGTTGAGTTCAACTGAATTTTGTCCCAGGAAGCAGGATATAATTTCATTTTGAGAATGAATACACAGCACAGCTGAGCACATCTAGAGCTTCTCCAAAATGTCTTTCAAACTATGAGCCGCGGTGGCGCAGTGGTTAGAGTGCAGTGCTGCAGATTACTTCTGCTGATCACCGGCTGCCAGCAGTTTGGCAGATCGAAACTCACCAAGCTCAAGGTTGACTCAGCCTTCCATCCTTCCGAGGTCGGTAAAATGAGGACCCAGATTGTTGGGGGCAATTTGCTGACTCTGTAAACCGCTTAGAGAGGGCTGTAAAGCACTATGAAGCGGTATATAAGTCTAAGTGCTATTGCTATTGCTATATAATGAAATAGAGAGAGTCTCTCTGTGTTATACTATATCTGTCTTGTCCCTGCCTTGCTCCTTCACCAGACATTCATAAAACAAGATCTCTGCTTTAAAGTTGGAGGGCTGAATTTACATCCCATAACCATAAGTATCTTGAATAGGACTGAGAGCATGAAGCTTGGTCCAAACCCAGAATTCATTTCATCATTTTTAAAGCAGACAATAAATGACAATTAATTGACATATGTATTTTCTGTACTTTGTGCATAACTTTGCACTTTTTAAAAATACAGTTAACCTGATATGTAGCAATAGCAATAGCACTTAGACTTATATACCGCTTTACAGTGCTTTACAGCCCTCTCTAAGCGGTTTACAGAGTCAGCATATTGCCCCCAATAATCTGGGTCCTCATTTTACCCACCTCGGAAGGATGGAAGGCTGAGTCAACCTTGAGCCTGGTGAGATTTGAACTGCCAAATTGCAGCAGCCGGCAGTCAGCACAAGTAGCCTTTAGTACTGCACTCTAACCACCGAGGCTCATATAGCTTTCCCAAATAGCTATCCTTTCTTGGATACATCTTCTCTGAATACAGGTATTCTTCGACTTACAACAGTTCATGTGATTTACATTCACATGCTGGACAACTAAGTCACATTTATGACAGTTGCAATGTTCCGGAGTTATGTGATGCCCTTTTGCAACCTTCTGACAAACAAAGTCAATGGGGAAACCAGATTCACTTAACAACTGTGGCAGCAAAGGTCATTAAATGTGGCAAAACTCACTTAACAACTATCTCGCTTAGCAACAGAAATTTTGGGCTCCATTGTGATTGTAAGTTGAGGACTACCTGTATAACTAATTTGAGATGTAGCGTTGATGCCGTATGTGCATGAATAATGGGGAAAATACGGTCTGCCATACAATGAAGCAAATGGCAGCTATTGAGAATCACTATCACCAAGTAACACAAATGCAACTGTGTTTAGTGAGCAGACTTTCGTCTTGGTTTTTCCCTAATTGAACACGTAGTACAATATTCGCACACATACTCCCCTTCACAGAGAATCAGTTCCCAAGCAGTTAGAGCATTTGAAAGAGAACCAACTTGTTTCCAGAAAATGTCGCAAGAATAAAATTTGAATAATGCACGTATTGTATACTGCATTGAGTTCCTGAGAATATACACATGTGATAGATACGTGGCAAGCAAATCATTATCCTACCTTGGAGTGGCAGTGGAATCAAAACAGGAGGTAATTCTTCTGAGTCGAGACTGATTATTAGTGCTTTATTTTATTTTGCTTTCTAGAAATGAGGTTACCAGCTTGAGATGCCTGCCTGCTGCCTTCCTATAGCAAAGACGAACTTCCGTTTAATTTGGAAATTGTCTGAGGATTGGTCCCCGTGTTTGGCTAATAGCTATGCTATTCTGAAAATGAGAAGAGGAAATGATGAAGGTTTTAAAATGGACTGCAAAACAAAACAAACAGCAGAAAGCTTCCCAGGCATTTTAAAATGTGGTTTTTAATATGTATGTGAAGCAGCTGGACTGACACAATGGACGATAACGGCTCCTTCAGGTTCCTTTCATATGATATTATTCCCACTTTCAGCAACAGGACCAAAAAGATTTTAAGGGGGGGGGGGAAGAGAAACCTTCTCATATTTGCTTTCCAACAGCTGCACCAAACCACAATGACATAGGCATTTGCATCCTGCAAGAATCCCAATAAAAATGCAAGTTGTTTGGAGGAAGAACTTTGAATAAGACAGAAAACAGCCATAGAGTTCCACATAGATGAAGGCCTATTTGGGGTTTTGGCTGTCAAGAAAGTAATCCACCCACCCTCCTCCATGGGACACTGATAATAAATCATTTGCCAAGAACAAATGGTGACTTTGCAGCAAAGCTTCAGGTTGAACACTGGTTTAATGGACTGGGATGTCAGGTTGGTATTACGTTTAGCTGAAGAAATGTGGCTGCTGGAGACTCAGCATGAGACACAGATAATAATACAAGAATCAGAGAAAGTGCCCACTGATATTCAACAATGCCCTAATAACTCAAATAAACATTTGCAGTGCTGAAGCAAATTGTGTAAGATTTACCACTCAGAAGTCATATACTTTCCTTTTGAACCCACATTTAAACTTCAGCCCAATTTTAAAACATTGCATGTAGCTTTAATCTAATTCAAATAGTAAAGAAAAAGGACACAATCCACATTAACGGTTCACCTGTGTAAATTGTGGCATTCTTTATTAAAATATGAGAACCAAATAACTTTTTCCCTCTACGTATGTATGTATGTATGTATATGTATGTATGTATGTATGTACGTGTGTGTGTGTGTGTGTGTGTGTATAAAAGCGAAAACCACTCACACATTAATCACGAAATCTCCAGAACCGTAAAGCCTACAAACTTGAAATTTGCCATATATGTTCCTCTTGGCTTCTAGGTGCTCACTAAGAAAGGATTTTTCAAAATGACCATCGCAGCATGAGTATTTCTTATAT
Source organism: Thermophis baileyi (assembly GCA_003457575.1). Lineage (NCBI taxonomy): Eukaryota > Metazoa > Chordata > Lepidosauria > Squamata > Dipsadidae > Thermophis > Thermophis baileyi. Next base: position 157,156 of record QLTV01004242.1, on the reverse strand, counting down.
TAATATTAACAAGCTCTGATGTTAAGGAGTTCTACTCCTCCCTCCCCACCTGAATATGTGGCATGCTCCAGAGTCAGTTCACCTGACAGCCTGGTCTTCCTCCAGCCAGAGAGCAAAACTAGGAATGTTGTTTACAGGGAGGTCCTGAGCAATTCATCTGAGGGATGAATTGAAACTCTATGCTATGCAACTTATTAGCCTGGCTACATAGACAAAACAGCCATGGTTGCTGCTGGGATTAAAGGGCTTAAACCCATCTATTTCATTGTTGTTACACTTACAATAATGTCTTCATCTGTAACAGAAACTTAGCTTACCATCTCTAATGAAATAATATAGTCCCTTTTTTAACTACTCATTAATTTTCAAGCTTTAACTGTCAATTTATCAAGCCCCATCACATAGTTTCATAGTGAAGCACTGGTATCAGCTAGTATACAGTACATATAAAAGCAAAAACCAGTCACGCATTAATCACAAAATCTCCAGAACTGTAAAGCCTACAAACTTGAAATTTGCCATGTATGTTCCTCTTGGCTTCTAGGTGCTCACTAAGAAAGGATTTTTCAAAATGACCATCGCAGCATGAGTATTTCTTATATTAATATTAACAAGCTCTGATGCTAAGGAGTTCTACTCCCCCCTCCTCACCTGAAAAGAAATCTGATCCAAATGCAAAACACAAGCAGAGGAACTTCAGTTTCGCTTTTGCTTTCACAGCAGCAAGCAGCTTTTCTACAGAACAGTTGAGCTAATACCGATGGATGCTGGTAGGCAGAGACAGATTCCCCACCCCCTTATTTTCCTCCTCAGTTCAGACAAATCTGTTCCTTCTACTGTAACACCAGTTAAAGGGAAAAGAGGCAAAAAACGGAGGAAAAGATTTAAAGATGCGATTAGGAAAGCACAAGTAAGCTGCCTGTTTCTCTTATGGCCAGTTCTATGTGGCATGCTCCAGAGTCAGTTCACCTGACAGCCTGGTCATCCTCCAGCCAGAGAGCAAAACCAGGAATGCTGTTTACAGGGAGGTCCTGAGCAATTCATCTGAGGGACGAATTTAAAGTCTATGCTATGCAAATAATGTCTTCATCTGTAACAGAAACTTAGCTTACCATCTCTAATGAAATAATACAGTCCCCTTTTTAACTACTCATTAATTTTCAAGCTTTAAGTGTCAATTTATCAAGCCCCATCACATAGTTTCGTAGCGGAGCATGGGTATCAGCTAGTGTGTGTGTGTGTGTGTGTGTGTGTGTGTGTGTGTGTGTGTATGTGTGTGTATTCATTGGGGAATTTTTATTTTTGCTATTTCTGCTATTTCTGCTATTTCTGTAAGGGGAATTCCAGACTTTCTTGTCTATGGTGATTCTTAGTCATCCAGGTCAATATCCCAAAGGTGCTCTTTAAAGAGGCAACTGGCCTTTCTTGTTTTTCTTTGAAGACATTTCACTTCTCATCCAAGAAGCTTCTGCAGAAGTGAAGAAGCTTCTTGGATGAGAAGTGAAATGTCTTCAAAGAAAAACAAGAAAAGTCAGTTGCCTCTTGAAAAAGCACCTTCCAGACTTTCTTGTTGTTGTTTTTTTTGCCTTTGTTTATTTAATTTTAAGGCTATATTACATTGTTTCACGGAGAAAATCTACATGATTGTTAAAAGTTGACATATATAATCAAGTCATACAAGTCCTCCTCCTCCTCCTCCTCCTCCTCCTCCTCCTCCTCAACATGAAGAAGGATGGAAGATGAATTCATGCTGTTTGCTTATAAAGCTAAAGAAAACCTACATTTTCCTATCAATTCCATCATGAGAAGTTTTGATGACAGAGGAGAGCAATTGGAAACACAGAGTTAGAGGAAACAAGAGCTTATACCCATTGCCAACTTCTACTGAATGACTGCCTAGAGAACTGTGGAATTAAACACCTAGTCTCAGTTTTTCTTTCTCTGATGCACTTATCCTTTTGCATTGTGTCTCTTAGAGTGTTACTTCAAAGCTTCATAATTCAACCTAGATTAGAGACAAGCATAACAAATGCTATAAATAAATCATAAATGCATCTTTATAATGTGCGTAGTGGTTTCTATAAAAAAACTGGGATTGCATGATTTTGAATCACCTTTTCTTTCTCATTCTATTGTTTATGTAGTCTAAATGTGTAGTTGTGTGTGCAGAATCTTCAGTTAATGTGTTGAGCTGGAACAGCAACATATGCACTAGATATACACTGACTGTCTATAGACAGGATATGTGAGAAATGAACCCAATATTTTTCTTTGTAATCTGATGGCTGCTGGGTGTTTTGGTCTTTATTTTCTAGACAAATCATTGCATATATTTAATTATTTTTATTCTAAACTCCCTTCAGTGAACAATTAGGGATATCAGCTGTGTTCAAATAAAAATGTTAATTAAATATGCTAGTTCTTCATCAGCTTTGAGAATAAGCTCTTGCTTCAAAATACCTCTCTCCTCCAAGTGATGCTATCTGTGAAATCTACATACTTAATTTGCTTTTACAGTAGCAAATATTAATAACATTTTCATTGTATAACTCAGGGGTCCCCAAACTTGGCAACTTTAAGACTTGTGGACTTCAACTCCCAGAATTCTGGGAGTTGAAGTCCACAAGTCTTAAAGTTGCCAAGTTTGAAGACCAACTGATATAGAGCTTAGGACACTATTGCTCATTTATAACTAAATTATGTTACCTTAAGTGGAACAATATTGAATTTTACACTCATGGAAATATGTGCTGAAGAAGACAAAAGACTAATAAAAATACTGTATGAAAAAAGAAATAGTAGTAATATTTGATAATTTGGGGGGAAGGGAATTATTTACTCTTTAAATCTGCATATAAATAGGTCTGATATTTTCTGAAAAATATTTTCCCCTTTATTTTCTTTAAAAAGTTATAAACCTGTTCCCATAACATATTCTTATTAAATCTATTAAATTGATTTTCAAAAAAATTGAGTTGCAGCTTCCCGGCAGTCAGACAGTGGTCTTCTAGAGATAATTTGCAAAGGGGCTTACTAACTGCATTTCACTCCCAATGACTTTTGGCATATTTCTTTTGATACTCACACTGACCTCTAGATTTTCTTGACTGGGTTCTCCTAGTGTTAGACTTGGTCAGATGGGCTAATGAAAAAGACAATGCTAGTTATTTTAAATTAGGAAGAATCTAGTTTAGAATGGATAACTTGCCCACAAATGCTATAGCACTTAGCAATAGCACTTAGACTTATATACCGCTTCATAGTGCTTTACAGCCCTCTCTAAGTGGTTTACAGAGTCAGCATATTGCCCCCAACAATCTCCTCATTTTACCCACCTCAGAAGGATGGAAGGCTGAGTCAACCTTGAGCCGGTGAGACTTGAACTGCCGAACTGCAGCTAGCAGTCAGCTGAAGTAGCCTGCAGTGCTGCACTCTAACCACTGCGCCACCTCGGCTCTCGGCCCAGAGGTGGGTTCCTCCCTGTTTGGACCGGTTCGCCTGAACTGGTAGCGACCCGCTGGTGACATCACGATGATGTTACCAATCCGGTTCGGTCGGTGCCAGTCTGTGGGCACCGCCATCTTTTTTTTAATTTTTTTTGAATTTTTTTGAATTTTTTTTTAAAAAAATTTCTTCTGCGCATGCGCAGAAGCCGAGTTTCCAGCACTGCGCGTGCATCGCCATCTTGGTTTTGGCGGGGGGGGGGGAGTTTGAATTTTTTTTTTTTGCACTGCACGTGCATGCGTGCCCATGAGGCACGCGCGCGCTCACGAGACGCGGCGCGGGAGGAAGCAAACCGGCTGCAAGGTAAGTTAGAACCCACCCCTGCTATGCACCAATATAGAAACCATGTCAACACAGTTCCTATGAAGCTCTGTATCCAATGAATGAACATGTAGAGGCAGGTAGAAGCATCTCAGTCCCTAGGTGAAGAAACTCATTCATGTCAATATGTGGGAATAAGATTATTAACTGAATGAACAATGCTGTGTGGAAGAGAGAGAGAATCTAACTTATTGAATAGTGACAATTACTAGTCTGAATAATTGCTTTTTAATCTAACTACACTTTCTCAGTGTACCTGTGGATACACTGAGGCTACAACTTCTAATATTCCCGGTCAACACAACCATTTCCTGAGGATGCTAGTCGTCATAGTCTCAACACATCCAACAATCTGAATGAGATATTTCCCCAAGACTAATTTTCATTTGCAGGATGCAGTGAAGAAGGGGATGGGGGGAAGGAACAGCTGGTGTAGCTGGGTTTTTTTTTAAGACCATTGTTACCACACACTGAATGGAATATTTTTAATTTGCCAAAAAGTCTTTAACTGCTGCTGCACTAATCAAGATTTCAGTGCTAAACACAGCTATCAGGAGCAAGTCTCACTGAACTCTAGTCCCAATGTTGAAGGCAAAAAGCACCACCCTTGATGCAAGTGTTTAAATGTCTGCAGTGAACTATGCTGGCCTTTATTTGTGAATAAATATGCAAAGAACCTCTCACATTGTTGCATTCATAGAAGAAAAGAAATGAAGGCACACAGGCACAAGAATGCCTTGTTCCATATTACTTTCAATGTTAAGTTTATTTTAACTTTTACTCTGGACATATTATTGTATTTTATAATTGTTGTAAAGTGCAAGAGTGATATATATATATATATTGTGTGTGTGTGTGTGTGTGTGTGTGTGTGTGTAAGTAAAGGAGTCCATTTAAAATCTTGACCTGGCCCAAATAAATGGATAAAAATATCACTGGATACTACTGAAAGAACTCCAGTTAAAACCATTGCAGAAGCTACTAGTCATCATGAGGTATTGTTTGATTTTCTTCTTTACACAGGGAAAACTCTTCTCATATCAACCTGTAACTGATTCCACATATGTAGTCTTGAAACAAAAAAGCTTTCTGTGCTTAGTTTGTATTCATCCAGACGCAGTAGCTTCAATGCTGAAAGGGAGCGTATAAGTCATTCTGTGCAAATGCAGACCAGAAAAAAATATCCAGCACCCAGAACGACAGTCTAATCCCTTAGTACGCAATTCATCTAATTTTTATAAAGCCGAAAGCATTATTTTTTTTTTAAAAAAAGAAAGAAATATTACAAATACATACAATATCTGGTTACACAGTGTGGCATGCTTGTGTGCTGCACAAAAGCCTAAAAGAAAACCACTTTTTGTGCAGTCAGGCACAGCAATCCTCCACTTAAATTACACGGGGTCCAGAGCTGCATGCTTGCTACATCAATAGAGTGGCCTGCTGCTTACATCATATGCTTAGCGTGGAACAGAAGAAGGAAACAGAGACTGGGGAGAATACAAAATGGCCAAAAAGAAAGAAAGAAAAAAAAAAGGATAGGCATCCCATGAGTGTTTCTGGAAAGCTCAGGTTAGCAATGCTTTCTACAAGTCATATGGGCGTGAGGTCAACAGGTAGGTTCCCTGAGTTGGACAAATCAGAGACTTGGGCCATAGCTATACCAGAACAACTGGATATGGCTATTGATCAAAAAGCAAGAAACATATGCAGATCATTTCTCTGGGTCCAGCAAAGGCAAAACACTTTATCATCCTTTCTCCATCACTCCCATTTGGAAAGATGTGCAGCTAAGCAAGGAAACTTCATGATGCACATGGCAGAAAAGAAAAGAGAATGCCTGGGAAATAGAAAATAAGGTTTTATGAAATTACGGTCTTATTGACGGAAAGTCTTTTACTGGTGAATATACCAAACAAAGAATAGTCCCAAAGTTCATCCTGGTTTCAAATGACTTGTGTTTAATTATTGCTTTGTAAACTCGCAATCTTATCAGTTTTAAAAAAGGATGGAGAATGATGCATGGCTACTTCATTTCAAAGCCAGAGAATATTTGTTAATATTATATTATGTATTTATAATAAGAAACCATATGACATATAGTGTCCTGAAATCTAAACATTAAAATAATAGAATGTCCAATAACGTCCACATTATTCTTTATGGTCACTTCCCATCTGGATTACTACAATGAATTTACAAGCATTGTGAAGTTGTGATACAAAGGCATATTTTGTATGTGTATTGTGACATCACATGCACACAACCACACACACACAACAAAGCTTATTATTGTAATGTTTATTTCACTATTTGGATGAAACCATTGGATTTTTAGATGCTTTTGAAGCTATTTATAAGCAAGGAACCTCATCGTGTTACACGAAGGTATTTATTCTTGAGTAAACTTTACTCCAGAATTTAAAAGGGAGGCTTTCTCACACTCAGACCTTCATAACTTCCTTCCTTCCTTCCTTCCTTCCTTCCTTCCTTCCTTCCTTCCGAAGTTTATTTATCTTATTTATGTTCAAAAGATAATCCAAAACTAGTGGTTCGTGGTTCAGAAATAAACATGAATTGCAGCATTTTTTGTTGGAAAAATGTAGTACATCATTGGAACAAGTTGATCTCAGCAACTGATGTTCTTGTTTACTGTCATGATAAAAGTATTTAGCTTTACTACCAATTTAAACTCAATCATTTTATTTACAAACTAAAAGTATGCCACTACCCCTTGGCTTTTAGTGCAAAATATTTTTAGGAGGATGTTTTAAATATCTATGATGGACATTTATTTCAGGATCTTGTTTGCCCTACAAATTGCTATGAAGTGGTGAAAGGCCCATTTAAACACAATGCGAAAGTCTCATCCAAAGAAATGTAAACACCACCTGTAAATTCCTGCTCTGTATCTCATAATTATGAATTTGGGATGAAAGGATCCTCTGTTTCTAGAGGAGAAAAATGTGATAAAAAGAACGGACACTGAGCCAGCTGCACACTATATGGGATTTCCCTTTTTTAAAAAAAACAATACTGTAGAGTTGTTGCAGGTGAAAGTGGGATTTTCTTTTTTCTTTTTAATTGAAAGAGGAAAGAAATCACTTCGATCAGATGTGACATCCCCTTTTTCGACCATGATTAACATGGCCAACCTTGTAGAAAAGTAGACCATGACTGTATGCAGATGACCATTTCATTATAGATCTGCAGCTGATGCAGTTAAAAGTCTTCGCCGCCGAAATGAATGCTGTAAATTTCTAAGTAGTTCTGGATGAGTTGGCTTTGATCCTCATCCCCTTTTCTTCAATGATAAATGGCATCCTGATGTAGATCAAAGGACAGTTCTACTCTGAGGCAGAGTGAGGTGGTTGAGTCCAAGAGACAGCAGTATTTGGTTTCAAAAGGACAAATGTCAGTCTTGTGATTGACTGTGACCACAGTTTATTGTTCTGTAGTGTTACAAACTACACATCATAACAGAACTGAACTGAAGAGGATGATAAAGTGATCAAATCAGGCTTTCCCTTATGTTCTTCCAATCCTTGTGGTTTTTTCCTGCATGTCCCCATATAACCTGTTAGAAAGGTATAATTAATCCCATTCAAGCTTGTTCCAGCTCTGTTTAAACATCCAGTTATGGTCACTATGATACAAAAAAGATGCTGAGGCCCTAGAAAGAGTGCAAAGAAGAGCAACAAAGATGAGAAGATGTCTAGAGACTAAACTCTACAATGAACAACTAAGGGAACTACGTATGCCATGATTTAACCTTTTCAGATACTTTTGGCCTGGATGATTGAGTCTTGATTTACATACATATGTATGTTTAGCCTAACAAAGAGAAGGCTTAGGAGCAGGGGTGGGTTCCAAAAATTTCCACTACCACTCTGTGGGCGTGGCTTAGGGTTACGTGTGCGTGCGCTCCCCCAGTGCAATTCTGTGTCCGTGCATGCTCAGTCACTATAATCTGCCCGAAACATAGCTGAGGAGCTGATCAGCTGTGCTTCGGGCGAAGAATAAAGGACAGCATTAACCCGGGGTGGGTGGGAAGGCCCTTTCCGAAGCAGCAGCAGAGCACAAACAGCCCAAAACATAAAAAAGCCGCCAAAAATTCATGGAAAAAAATGGCGGTGCCCACGGACCGGCACCGACCAAGTCGGGTCCACGATGCCATCATGATGTCACCAGTGCCTCGCTACTGGTTTGGGCGACCCAGTACGAACCGGGAGGAATCCACCCCTGCTTAGGAGGGACATAATAATTATTTTTCAATTCTTGAAGGTTGTCACAGGGAAGAGAGGGTTGATTTATTTTCCAAAGCACCTGAGGACAAGAAGCAATGGGTGGAAGCTCCTCAGAGGAATTAAAGTAATAAGAAGGAATTTCCTGACAGTGAGAGTGATTATTCAGTAGAACAGCTTGCCTCCTGAAGTTGTGTGTGCTCCATCACTGGAGGTTTTCAAGAAAAGATTCAAGAAAAGATTGGAGAACCATTTGTCTGGGATGGTATAAGGACTCATGCTTTAGGCAGGGGTTGGCCTAGAAGATCTCCAAGGTCTCCTTTCAACCTATGATAACTGCTCCTCCCTGTTGGCTGGTAGTACAGGATCTAATGAAACATATCAATAATTCGGGTTCTGAATGTTTATAAGTGATCACTATTCTTATTCACACAATCATCTAAAACACTAAATACTGCATATAAAATATTGGACTGGCATTAAGAGCGTTTTATAAAGGAAATCAAGAAAATGTGGCAGACCAGCATCTGCTCAAATCTGTATTATGATAATGTGCAGCTGGCACAAGCCTGTGAATGGAAGTGAATCGTTTGGTTCAGCAAGAACAAACGTTTGTGTATGCTCTTGATGTCATAAGGACAAAGCTATAGAACTGGGCCTTCAAATTATAACAGCTTAATATACAAGGTCAGGAATTAACTGCATGTTCATAGATGTGTGGATGAATTCTTTTTTTTCCTGCAAAACTTTTAGTTCATTTATGATTTATACTCAGTGTTAACAAAATGTGAATGAAATGCACTATTTTCATAAAGGGTTCAATTAAGGAAATGCAGATGGGTAATGTCAAATATAAATATATTTGACATGTGGCTGGAGACCCCTTTCTCAAAGCAAGAACTCATTTTATTATTCACTCTTTTTAGTTCTATGAGATATAAAAGAAAATAATTCATTATTCCAGATACAACCCCCACCCACCCAAAAAAACCCCGCTTCATTATTCTTGGTTTCATAAATAGATTCTCCCAACTTGAGATCAACTCCTTAAATTTAAGTGGGTACATCTACTAAGCTTTCTTGGTACAAAACATAACTGATTTGTATCACCTTCTATGGTTTTTCCCCCCTTTTCTTTCATGATTCCCTAGTTTGGCCTTAAGTCCTGAGTTTTCCTAGTGGTGTCCAGTCCAGCAACTAAACAGTCTGAGGTTTCACTTTTTGAAGGTTTTGTAGGTACTGCCACCTGCTGCAGACATCAGATAGTAACAATAATTGTGTATGTGTTGCATGACACTGAAGTCCATTTTGTTTTCATTTTATGCCACATACATCGTAGTGCTAAGTGACGATGAGAACAAGTTACATCATAATAACAGTAGCAGGTATTATATTTTATTCGCTGAATGATACATACTTAAATGCATATCAGTGTCCTTTGAGACTTCTCCAATATTATTATTTCAGATAAGCATAAACCCAGAAGAAATATTTTTATGAGACAAGTGTCACCTTCCCACTTTCACAGTCACAATTGCCATTATTCAAGCTTATCTGATAAGTCCGTTGTCCAATTTTCTACACTATAGTCTGATTTCTGGTACTTAAAGTTCAAGCTTTATTATATTGGTATGGCTGACCATAAAAGTCTCAGAATGTTTGTTTTCTTTATGGAAAAAATTGCAACAATTGACAGAAAATGAATGTCTGTTTATGTGAGACTCTGTTTTCTGTAAACATTAACTCAAAGTAAAATTGTAACAGAAGGTAGAAAATTGAGCTAACAGGGAAAATATAGCATTACCTGGTTTTTGCTAGTTATTTTTACATGCGAATTTTTATTTAGAAAACTAAAGTCCATACATTAATTGCTTAGAAAATCCATCTTTTCTTATGGCTCACAGCAATGCACCGAATGGATGTAGACAATCTGGATTCAGTTTTGTAACAGAGATAATATGTTTTCTGAGCAAAAGATGGGATGTGAATGTACCTTTATTTTGATGCTTAATACTCTTTTTTATTCCCATTTATCTGAAAAAGATGGTTCACATTTGTCTTTCATGTTACATTAGGAGAAATGCAGCAACCACTGAATAAGCTCTGCTTGATATCCTATAATAAAATTCTTTTTATTGTGATTTTTTTAAAAAAAACAGCATTTTTTGCAAATATATTAGACTGAACAAAAAAGAATTAAGATGGAAGAGTTCAGTCAAGATGTAGATGGGTACGGTGCATTACTGTGCATCAATGCTTTTAGAAATAAACTTCATCCTTCTAAAAGAAGTAAATTCTACTTGTGGTACAAAGGCACCAAAGGATGGTTTTCAAGGAAGTCATGACTCGTCTCTGCAGAGCAGGAGCCAGTGATATAGAGCATCTTCTGAAGTCCAAATCATCAAATTTGTATTATGCATTAGCCAGAGATTTCCATATCATATCATATCATACCATATCTTCAGTAACAGAATGGTCAATGCCTGGAATGCACTACCTGACTCTGTGGTTTCATCCCCAAACCCCCATAATTTTAACCTTAGACTGTCTACTGTCGACCTCACCCCATTCCTAAGAGGTCTGTAAGGGGTGTGCATAAGCGCACCAACGTACCTACCCTCCCTGTCCTACTGTCCCCTATTTATTCGTATCCATTTCCTGTACTCATAATCATGTTTATGGAAGAAAGTTGCTAGGATAAATTGAAGCTTCATTCCTATGCAAACTACTTCTGGCTGCTGGATGTAATTTCACAAATACATGTATAAATACATTCCAGGTTCTGGGCCTTTGCCTCTTTTATCATGTGTGGCCTTTGTTTTGATGAAGTTTATGCTCCATAATGTAGAATATGGAGCATCATACTTGCTTGGGAATGTTCAGAGGCAGGAATGCGATATATAATTATTACATATCAATTATTAATCTTCCTTAACTATTACTAGGAAAATTCAAGGGAGAAGAAACATGAGATAGGTTCTCTTAATAAGTAATTTGGTCTAAACAGGGAAGTGTATGCAGAAAATCAGGAGGATGTCAAAAGCCATTTACTAAAAAAAGGGCCCTATAACTTGAAATCTTTTAAAGAGTGAATTCCGATTGGTTGTTTGGCTGACAATCCTGATTGCTGATTTAGTATGCACTATTATTACATTGGCAGCTTGGAAATGAAAGATTGGATGTCATGGCCCTTTGGATTGGGGATGGGGGAGCTTGGGAAGAAATTGCCCCTCCAATGACCAGTGCATGGAAACCTGAACATGAGAAATAACTTCTGTACCAGGCATGCATTTTAGTTCACCCCTCTTGAGGCAGAATAGCTTTGAAAATGCATACCGGCCTATCAAGCTTTATTGAATACTAACAGGCTTAGCATATTCTGGCCAAAATTGTGATTAAGTAATCTGTGGCCCACCGGCACCGTGATCTGTTTTCAAATCAAGAATCTGTCTTTCTTTCTCATAATTAGAAGGAGTTTATCTTTGGCAGGTTTGTGGCTTAGTTGTGGGAATGTCAGTCTATAAATATAACCCCAATTGCCTCTCATCAAACCTTCTTGCTGTGTAATTTCTATTAATTTCAACCTCTGCTCATCCTGTGCAAATCCCATTGAACTGAACAAACATGCTGTGGGTAGTGCATCTGATGCAGAACAATGCCAGGGAATTGAGACTGCTTTTTAAAACAAAGCAGAGTTCTGTTTTCTGCATGTAAAAGAACAAGAAACAGAGAGACAGATGTACAACAATGTGGCTATTTAGTGCCCTCAGGTAGGGTCATGTTAAAACACTGCTAGATCAGTCCCTCATCTTTGGCACTCAACTTTCTCACACCTTCTGAGAAATAGTCTGTCTCAACCTGTATCTCGTGTACCTTAACTCTTTTACATCTACATGATAGGATTATCCAGCCAGAATTCTCCTTGAGTGAGATAAAACACACACTGAACATTTTCGTATATTAATATTTAATGCATGTACAAAACTAGAGTTGGGCAATGCAGGAGGGAGGGAGGGAGGAAGGAAGGAAGGAAGGAAGGAAGGAAGGAAGGAAGGAAGGAAGGAAGGAAGGAAGGAAGGAAGGAAGGAAGGAAGGAGGTTTTGAGCGCATTCCAAATGACTATCAAGGAGGGCAGTGACTGTTGTCAGTATTTGAAGCTGGAAATTTTTAATGCTGTACAGGTAGTCCTCAATTTACGACCATAATTTGTTAAGTGAGTTTTGCCCCATTTTATGACTTTTCTTGCCACATTTGTTAAGTGAATCACTGCAGTTGTTAAATTAGTAACAACATTGTTAAGTGAATCTGGTTTCCCTTTTGAATTTTTCTTGTCAGAAGGTTGCAAAAGGTGATCACATGACCCTGGAACATTGCAACTGTCATAAATGTGAGTCAGTTGTCAAGTGTCTAAATGTAAATCATATGACCATGGGGATGCTGCAGTGGTCATAAGTGCAAAAAATGGTCATAGCTTGTCCCAAAGGTGCTTTTTTCAAGAGGCAACTGGACTTTCTGATTTTTCTTTGAAGAGATTTCGCTTCTCATCGAAGAAGCTTCTTCAGAGCTGAAGAAGCTGAAGAAGCTTCTTGGATGAGAAGCAAAATGTCTTCAAAGAAAAACCAGAAAGTCCAGTTGCCTTTGGGACAACCATGACCTGGATGACTGAGAATCTCCATAGATGTTAATGTTCCTAGTTTCTTTATATACACAAACTTTCAAGCAAATCAGAGGAGATGAACTTTATTTTAAACTCAGAAAACATATTGAAGAAATTCCACATATGGAAGTGAACTTTGGCTTTGACAGATGGCATTATGGATTCTTGTGTTTTCATCCTCAACTGCCTGGCCCTTTTCAGTTAATTTAGGGAATATTTTGAATATTCCTCCCTGTGAACCCATCTGGAATGTACATCACTGTAAAATGACTTGAATGTAGCCCTGGGACAAGCTCCTTTCAAATCTAGAAATAATGAGATTATATTTTATTGACAGTCCCCTAAAATGCATATCAGACCATATTTTCATGTCTAAAAGCAGTTTGTACCAGCTAATCAACGGTGATATCCTAGCTTTCTTCCCCTAGTATATATTTTAACCTACTTAAAACCTGGCAAATATCTAAAGAAAATACACCACCCCAATCTAGTGAGTTTGGGATGATTTAGCACAAGAACCCTTGGGTATGTTATTAAAACCTGGTTCTGCCATTACGCTTTGAAAAGACCAACAGTTTCTATTTCATAGCAGAATCTCTTCTGATAGCCTTTTTTCTGAACATGACTTGTAGTAGGTAGTTTCCATGCCTTCATTTTGTAGAGATTTTTCTATGGCACAATGAGATAATACTGCATTACCTATTATACATTACCTATTATACAAATAATAATATTGTGTTATTGTTTAGAATGATAAAATGAATCAGGCATTTACTTTATGTACACGATATATAGCAAAATATAAATAGTAGTCATTAACTGGCTAAATAATTAAAATAGCTATTGTGATTTAATTTGCACATAGTATAGAACAACGGACATGAATAGATGAACAGATTCCATTGTCAAGGTGCTAAAGGCATTTTGACATTGACTAGGATAATTGGATTAAAGAATACCGGGGTAGGGATGAGGAAGATAGGATTGTGTGTAGAAAAAGTCAAGATGGCAGCTACAACCATGGAAAGTCTCAGTTTTTTTTTCTCTGTGTTATGCTTTTTGACCCCTGAAGGAATAAATAAATCTATCTGAATTTCAGTTCCCATTTAAGGCAGTCTTATTTGAGTCTTACCTGCAGGTAATATACTCTTAGATTGAGACATTAAATTCCTGTGTCTCCAGTTTTTCTCATTTGTCATCCTTGGTTTCAGGCTCTACATTCTTATGGCAAGCTTGAAACAAACTACACATTTTCAACCAGTGCCTATATTTGACTGCCTATACTGAACTTACTAAAAGCTTCTATTCATACTGGAATATGGGCTTTGCAGGCTTTCTAAGCTATACCTACTCTACCTCTTTGGAATAAATATTTTAAAACATGCAAATACCCTATTAGTAGCCATATGCTTTAATGGGGTGAAAGCTGTATCCCTTATGTTATACTTCTGCAGGAGAGAGCCAGTTTTTGTGTAGCAGTTAAGGTATCAGGCTAGAAACTGGAAGACTGTGAGTTCTAGTCCTGCTTTAGACATGAAGCCAGCTGGGTGACCTTGGGCCAGTCTCTCTTTCTCTCTCTCAGCCCTAGGAACAATGGCAAACCACTTCCAACATCTTGCCAAGAAAACTGCAGGGACTTTCCAGGCAGTAGCCAGGAATCAACACTGCCTTGAATGCAATTACTAGCTGACTGCCTGACTGCCTGTCTGACTGAATTGACCGACCAACCAACCAACCAATTAACCAACTAACTACATTCTGCAGGGTCACTGATGCACCGAAGGCTGTGGTCTCCTGCTTCCATAGGCTTCCCAAAACTGATCTCATTGAATTGTTCCAAAACGTGCAGCTGAATGGCATTTTTAATGTGACAGAAAGGAAAAAAAATGTAACCCTTTCAAGGTTGCGTATAGTTAAAACAATTAAACAATACAAAGTAAAATTATTCAACACCATCAGTTTGTTTTTTTTAAAAAAACTAGTTTCAATAAATAATATTTCAAAATATGCATAACCTGTAGATACCATTTATAGCTTTACATAAGAAGCCAAGGAGAACAGATGATTTGAAACAGACCTATCTTTGGTATACTGTGATTTTGGTGGCATTAGACACTGGCAAGATCTGTTTTGGCTGTATCTTGCATTTGTGCCCTCCTTAATTCTGATGAAAGGCCAAAATGGATTGTAAAAATGTGTAAGCCTTTAAAGGTATAAGCCAGGCATATTCAATCCATGGCTTGTGGGCTGCATGTGGCCCTGACCAGCTATTAACAAGTCCCCACAAGATCGTAAACTTTTAAAATGATCTGATTTACATGTCTTAACTATGTTATATGTGGCCCAAGACAATTCCTCTTCACTCATTGCAACCCAGGCAAGCCAAAAGGTTGGACACCCATGCATTAGAACATAATGAACCAGTCAATGGTGACTATGGGACAATGGAGTTTGGATTTTTTAAATTACTACTAACTTCTCTTTTGGGCTTCAGGACCTCTTTTTTTTTTTTTTTTACAAACAGGGATTCCTGAATGTTCTGGGTGATGCTTCTGTTGAAACCCTGGAAGGATCAGGAAAGATTGGCCATTGACATCATTGCTTCTTTGCTTAATGAGGACTCCTAGACAATGAACGAAATGGTAGACAAATAGAGCACAGATGGCATAAACCTCATAGTAAATACAACTGAGCATAGTGTAGAGTGCAGAATCTTAGAGTGCTGTATGTCAATAGTGGCAAAGAGATACAACTTCTCCACCTTCTTTACATTCTCAATTGTTTGAGGATCAGTGGTGCTTTTTTGTATAGTGAATAGGGTTTGAAATCTCACGAAATCTTGGCCTTTTATTTAAGGTATGCTACATTGTTAATCTCTGAACTTCATTATGTATATGTATATCAGGGGTGGGTTCTGGATTCAGGTACTGCCGGTTCGCTCAGGGACGCGCCGCGCGTGCATGCGCAAGTACTTAAAAAAGCTTCTGCGCATACGCAGAAGCAAAAAACAAGATGGCGACGCCTATGGCGCTGCCGAGAGAACCGGCTCAGGGGCATGGCAGGCCTGGGTCGCTGCCGGTTCCAGCGACCCAGGCCGCCATGTTACTAACGGTTCTATAGAGCCGGTCCAAACTGGTAGGAACCCACCTGTGATGTATATGTATATTGTATATTGTATATTGTATATTGTATATTGTATATGTATGTAATCATGCCAGCATGGTTACCCTTTGAGAGAGTTGTTATTTTTCAGATGAAGCTGATAAAAGACATGCTGGCACTGGCACTATCTGATCAGAATAACCTCCAAGCTACAAAGTACAAATGCTACTCCATCCAGTACCAGCAAAATCCCATTATTTGGATCGACTATTGTAACCACCATCATTAATACGGACTTTCTATAAGCCATTGGAATGGAGAACATATAGCAAGAGTAAATTCTGCTCATACTAAAGTTTTCTTTTCCACTGATTTTAAACTTCACTTAAAATGCAATGTTACTATTTAATGACTGATTATAAGTACTAATTCCTGTGACAAATTAAATCTATTGTTAATGCTTCTATTCTTGAAGATATATAAGCTTGATTGATACTATCTTAAGACACAGTCTTCTTTGGTGGAAATTTCTTTCCTCTTTTGAACCTCACACAAATTCTATGCCGTGAAAAACATATCCCAGGGTGTAACTTTGTTCTGACAAAGTTACCCCAAGGGTAGATTTTCCACACAATTGTATGGTTTCTATAACAGGATTTTCTGATCATTTTCCCTCTACCAATTTGAAATGTTCTTTTCTGCTCCGTTCTCAGGAAATATTATTAAAATTTCTAAAGTTGCTTCTGGGCTAAACTGTTTGATTCTTACTCTACTTCACTTTCCCTCTTTATCTATGGTGCAAAGCTGGATGAACGTGTCTTTTGGGTTATACAAGCTACAGAAATTGTTGCAGAGACTTAAAAAAATGAATAACAGTGCAATTCTATGCATGCCACTCACAAATAATTCCTGTTAGATTCATTAAGGTACAGAATCCCAAGGTGGGAGAAAAAGATATTTTATTATCTGGCAAGGATATGAACTTGAGGGGGGGGGAGATTATAATTTTTGCTATTATATATCCCCATATTAAATATGTATTGTAGAGCAAATGTGCAAATGCCTTCCTGATTTTTTCCCCTCTAGAAAATGGGACATTTTAAATTGATCTAATTTTGTGATGTTTTGAAAGGAACAAAATGGAAGAAATCGACATGTATTAGGAAATGGTTCTTTAAAAAGAAAAAAAAATGCTACAGTTCAACATGTTTGGGCTTGTACAGGGTAAAATCAAATGGTTGCATACAACAGTATTTTTATAGCACAATAATGAGGGCAAAAGAATATAACCACATTCTCTGACAGCCTCGAACCTCTCTCTTATGCTGTTTTAGATATTCCTTAAGTGCTTTAACTATCCTGAGCGAATTGTTGGGGTAATCAATAAAGATAATTTCCTATTTAGATTAGATAATACCATGATTAGATAATTCTTTACTAGATTAGAAGGCCTTCCATAAATGGATTCTTTTGATTTAGAACCCACCCAATGTCCTGAATCAGGCTTAAACCTCCCAGATATTGTGGGCTCCAGCAATTTTCAGAAAGTAATACTGACCTATGTAGCCCTAGACCAGTGATGGCGAACCTATGGCACGCGTTGGGGGCCAACACGGGCCTACTGGGCCCACCAGAAGTCAGGCAATGGGGGAGTGGGGGGTTGTGTGCACATGCGTGGGGGCAGGGTAATGCAGGGGGTCACACGCACATGTGCAGGGGGGCGGGGGGCATTGAATTATGGGTGTGGGCACTCGCACGTGTGTGAGAGCGTGCACGTGTGCGCTTTCGGCACCCGAGGAAAAAAAGGTTCACCATCACTGCCCTAGACAATGAAAAGAATCCTTTTAGCAATAGAGTTTCTAATAATGATGAGTACACTTCAATGAACTTTTAAAATAGAAGATACATTTTCCTGTCCATTTCCTACGCATCCTAGGAAATGTTCATGGATCTAAAAATAAGGTAATATAATGTTTGGTGCAGAATGGACATGTATATGTCCAGATCTGGAAATATAAGTATTGCCAACCAAAAGCAACATGTCAATGTTATAATTTTTTGTTCTAAAGCTCCACAATTAGTAAGGCAGGAATTAGACTTCTACATCACTGCATGTCAGAGAATTCATCTGTTATTCGGAGATGGTCGCATAGCTTTTATAGTTCTGCGAATGTTAATGTCCTGATTAGGGGATGCTCAAACAACCAAAGCCCAAAGGAAGTTGGATCAACCCATCAGCATATGGGATGAACATCTTCACACAATGCATAGTTGAGATTTGGGAGGTGTGCACGTTGGCCCACCTGCAACCATCTGCAAAGTATGCCTACCCATCAACCCTTTGCAGCATAGGTATGTATCAATGCCTACATGCAGTTGCGGACAAGTCTAAATAAAGCTTAAGTTGGGCATTCTTATTCATAACTTAGTCATAATTCCCATGTCCTATTTTTCACTACCCACTCTGGGGAATAAGTGGTGTCTTTAAAATGCTGTTGCTTATGGAAAGGGGATGTTGGAGAGAATGCCTGACTTTCTTTCTTTCTTTCTTTCTTTCTTTCTTTCTTTCTTTCTTTCTTTCTTTCTTTCTTTCTTGTCAAACATGTACAAGATAGCAGGTATAGGTATAAACATAAACATAATCAAAGTGAATACAGATAGATGAGGACAATAGGACAGTAGGACAGGGACAGTAGGCACGCTGGTGTGCTTATGCACGCCCCTTACAGACCTCTTAGGAATGGGGTGAGGTCGACAGTAGACAGTCTAAGGTTAAAGTTTTTTGGGTTTGGGGAAGAAACCACAGAGTCAGGTAGTGAATTCCAGGCATTGATCACTCTGTTGCTCAAGTCATATTTTCTGCAGTCGAGTTTGGAGCAGTTTACATTAAGTTTGTATCTATTGTGTGCTCGTGTATTGTTGTGGTTGAAGCTGAAGTAGTCATTGACAGGTAGGACATTGTGGCAGATAATTTTATGAACTACATTTAGATCGGTTCTAAGGCGACGTAGTTCTAAGTTGTCTAAGGTGAAACTCTACTGGATCCAAACTTCTTCTGAACATTTGGATTCAGCTCTCATGTGAATGAGATGTGGACTTCTGGCAAACAACTTATACAGAGGCAGTGATCACCAACCCCTTAATTTGACCTATTCCAAATGACTGGCAATTGAGAAATGAACCTCTCAGAATTCAGATCAACATTGGTGAAAGAACGCTAATGAGATCTCCATGAAAAGAAAAGGGCAGGCATTTTATTTAATTATTTATTGTAAAATTTATATCTGCAGAAATCTAAGTTAAGTTAACCTGCGACACTTGTATAAAACTAAACAATATTGCATAACAATTTTGCAACTGCAGATATATTTCAACAGGCTGTAAATCACCTTCAAATGGGCACAAATGGAACAAGCAAAAAATAAATAAAAATCCACAGTAATAGGATACAAACTATTCTAAATTCTAAACATTACCTTCAACCAGATAATATATGCATATCATGTATTTGCACCATGTGAAATGCTAAAATATTTCATTATGTAGGAATAGTAGTCAGTGCAAACACAAAAGAAATTGATTCATGAAAACATGGTTCTTCATTGTCAAGTGTTGAATGGTTCATTACAGTCTCCATTGATGGATTGGAAGAAACGTTATTGATTTAATTGAAATTGGAGACTCTACCTATAAAGTGCAATTTGCATCTACTGATCTTCTTGGCCATAGCTAAATATTATTATTTAAATTTATATGTTGCTTGACTCCTAGCAACTCTTCAAAGAATTCCCTATTGTCTCAATTATCCATTTCAAAACTACAGCTCTCACTATGGATTACAGGACTCTCATTGCTTTAGAAATGTTTTTATAATCTTTTCATATTGTACTGGCATTAATTACTTTTTTTAAAAAATCAGGCATTTATTTCAAATAGAACTTGACGTAATTCTAAAAGCTGTGTAGTATGAACTTCACTACATTAAAGAAGCTAAAGTTTTCAAAATTTGTATAAGGAAAAATTGACCCAAACCAGAGCTGCTTATTTAATGAAATGTTTTCTATAATTGGGCCTAACTATTTCTTTAATTTAATTTATTAAACTAAGACTGATGACCTTTTTCAACACTTACATGTTGAATGACTGTGCTTATGAAAAAGAAAAAAGCATTAAAATGGTGCTATTGGTTTAATCAGATACTCTTGATATATCAATAGGACCTATGAAGCTCTGTTAAACTCAGTGGCAAAGATATGCAAACATTCACAACATCCAATACAATCAATTTTACAAAACTGCAGGTCGAGAAATGTTCAACACAGTTTAACATGAGTTAAAGTACAATGGTTTGGATGTAGTCATTGGTATAAACTGGACTATATTCAAGATTATTGCTGCATCCTCGAAATCTACCTAGCAACTAGGTGGAGTTTGACAATTTAAGATCTAACCAAATTCTGTACCAGTTTAATTCCAGGGATTAAATCCAGTGAAAATATTGATATATTCTAATATTTTCAGAATATATTTGATGGAATTCAATAATTATCAGTCATTATCAACAAATTTTTATTGTTTGAATTTAATCCAAGTCTAAGAAGCTTCAGTCTTACGCAGTAGATATTTACTTGAAATTTTGTGGGCAGTTCTTAGTGGCCCACGTTATACCACTGCTTCTGAGTTGCACTGGTTGCTGGTTTGCTTCTGGGTGCAATCAAGGTGTTGGTTATTTACCTTTAAAGCCCTGCATGGCATGGATCCAGGTTACATGAGGAACCATCTCACCCTGATGGGATTGGCCTACCTCACCCACGCTGGCAGAGGGGACTGGCAGGGTCCAGGAGAAGAGCCTTCTCTACAGTGGCTCCTGCTCTTTGGAATATCTTGGAGATTGGCTCCCACTCTCCTGACTTTTTGTAAGAACCTTAAGACCTAGTTTTGTCAGATGACTTGAGACCCAGTGAGGGAGCTTCAAACTGGAGGGGGTTGATTAATTAAGAGGTAATCCCACCTTCCACCAACCATGCGTCCAACTGCTTCCTTCTCCATCTTTTGTCAATGATTTTATTTTGTTTGTATTGTCATTTTATATTTGATGATTTTTTTTTATGCTGTAAGCTGCTCAGAGTCACTTCAAAATGAGATGGGCAGCAAATAAATTTAATAAACAAACAAATAAAAAATAATAATTTTGGAAATTAGCAGATCTCACTGTTGAACAGACCTGTGTAGAATTGCAATATGGGTGGTGTAGCTCTAATATATCTAATGTGCACAAAGATGGAAATTTGTCTATGGCTGATTTTTTTTTTTAATTGAAAAATTGATCTTGGTAAATTTTCCTGCAGAAAATTTAAACATCTTTTAAAGTTCTCCTGAAATGCTCTTACTGTAGACAATTCATCAAGAGAAACAGACTTCTGTATTGGTTTTATGTACTTGATGGGAAACTAGATGAAAAAAAAATAGTTTCTCTCCAATCCAGAATTTTAAAACAGGCATTAAGCTCAGTTCAAATATTGTACACCAAATTGATCACCAATTAGAAGACTGGTGGTAAGGCTGAATTTAGCCCCTTCATCATTTAATCAATGAAATTATTATCTATGGACAAAGTCTTAGCAGCTATGTGCATTTCATTGCATTGAAGCTTATCCCAATTCAACTTGAAAACCCCTAACTCTGAGAACAACCTTTTTGTTTGATCAGTGTTATTTTTATTTTCCTTTCCCTCTCTTAGGTTGCTAATTGAATCAAACATAACTTCACTACAATTAAGATAATAACATTGGCACAGCTGCAGAATTCATAAAGTTTTTTAAAAAGGATATTACAAATACTGATTTTGTGCAGGACGGTGCTCTTTACATAAAGAAAATAGAAGATAGAATAATAGAGTTGGGAGGGACCTCAGAGGTCTTCTAGTTCAACCCCCTGCTCAAGCAGGAGGCTCTATATCAGTGGTTCTCAACCTTCCTAATGCCACGACCCCCGCCCTGCTGCCGCGACCCACTCCCCACCCCTCCCCGCGCGTGTGCGTTGCCAGGCGAGAAGCAATGAGGTGACAAAGGGGGCGTGGCACTAAGATGGCGGGCTAGCACGTGCGGCCTTTCCGTTGGCGCCTGCGCATTCGAGGGCCGCCTGTGCGTCACACCATCCCTGGGTACTCGTATGTGGACGGATAGAGGAGTGGTGTCTCGGTTCCTAAGACCATCGGAAATATGTGTTTTCCAATGGTCTTAGGCGACCCCTGTAAAAGGGTCGTTCGACCCCCAAAGGGGTCGCGACCCACAGGTTGAGAACTGCTGCTCTATATCATCTCAAACAAATGGTTGTCCAGTCTCTTTTTGAAAGCCTTCAGTGATGGAGCACCCACAATTTCTGCAGGCAAGCTGTTCCATTGGTTAATTGCTCTCACTGTTAGGAAATTTCTCCTTCGTTCTATGTTGCTTCTCTCCTTAGTTAGTTTTCAACCATTGTTTCTTGTCTTGCCTTTTGGTGCTTTGGAAAATAGTTTGACTGTCTCATCTTTGTAGAAATCCCTCAAATATTGAAATAGTGCTATCATGTCCCCCCAGTCCTTTTCATTAGACTAGAATGAAATGACCAGTTCCTGTAACCATTCTTCTTATGGTGTATATTGTGTAGATTGGTGCATAGGAGGGCAAAGGCTTTTTGTCTCTTTAATTATGAAAGACAGGTATGGGAATTATACTGTATTTCTCTAACAGAAATTGATTTATCTTCTAACTAGCACACTAATGTGGGTCACCTTTTCCACCAGTGCTGTTTGCCAGAGATTACTGTACCAGTCTTCATAAACCTGGCTAAAAATAAAATCCAGTGTTTTGAAGCTTTGAGGCATGCAGCAGCTATCATGAACAACAGAGCACACATACGTTTATTTATTTACACTGAGTATATATCACACTCTGGACACACCAGAAGCCCAGATTTCAGTTATGATGGGAAAATATATTTGTGAAACATATTCTTCATCTATATTACTTATTAATGTTAAAATACACATACAAATAATAGAGCTTTAGACCAACAATGCAGAATCTAAAACCTGGGACTTGATGCATTCCCCCAAAGTATTAAATGTGCCCTCAATATGAATGCTGATCATCTTGATTAAATATATGAAGAATGTGCTAGCAGGATTTAATTAATTTTAGTTAATTTTAATTATATTTAAATTCAGTTAAAACATATTTATTCATTTTATATATTTGCTAAGTTTAGATATTGCTTGTCCCCCCCACCACAAAGTCAACTTTTATTCTTTTTCCTTCAGTCAGAACCTGATGAGATAGGAATCTGAATCGTCTCCATCTCACTAGGAGGCCTTTACTCCATATCAGTGGTGGGTTGCTCCTGGTTCGGCCCAGTTCTTAGAGCCGGTAGCGGCAGCGGCAGGATGCTCCGCCCACCCGCCCAGGATGCTCTGCCCACCCACCCTGGATGCTCCACCCACCTGCCCGGGATGTTCTGCCCACCCACCCGGATGCTCTGCCCACCTGCCAGGACGCTTCTGCGCATGCGCAGAAGCATCGTACGCACTCGCTCGCGCACGCACAAAACAGTAGTAAAGGGTTTTAAAACCCACTACTGCTCCATATCATACATAGTCTACTCTAATCTTGCCCACTTTGGACAATCTGATCCTCGTCCCCAAGAGGTTTAACTGTCCCTCACCCACTCAGCCATACACACGCTTCAAATGCTTAAGATAAACCTTGGGAATTTAAAGAAATCTGGAATACCATCTATAAACTTAATTAAATCCTACTGTTTTCATTCTTCTTCTCCTACCTTGTTTAAAAGGGAGCTCAAAGTAGCTCTGCTACTAGTTTTATAATGATCAGTGTAACTAAAACTGAACTGTGGCCAATAATATACAGGAATTTACATAATTTTATTTGGAAAGATTTTCTAAAATATTGAAGATGAGAAAAAAATATTGGTAAACATTGTAGGCAGTTGGAATGAAATTTAGCAGATCCTCATTTAACAGATTTAGTCTTGGATACAACAGACCAAACTTATGTTTGATTTCACCTCTATGGAGTATGAACAAATGCAATGCATGTCATTTGCATCAATTTATGTTGCATGTGTGATGATGTAATTAATGTTTTCATGCAATTAATGTAAAATTAGTGCAAATGATGTTAAAACATTAATTACATGATTATGTAAATTATATAATTATGTAATCATTATATAATCAATATATAAGTATGTACACTTGGATTTAATGGACATTCAGATTTAACGGACACACTTTCTCCCTAGTTGTTCATTAAATATAGATTTTAGTCCAGGGACTGGAACTGGCAGGAATCTTACTTATAAAATATAATACAATACTGTACACAGACAATGAAAATATAAAATGCCTGTCTTAATGATAGTATATAATCCTTAATAAGAAGATATGTCTAAGGGTAAACAGTTGAAAGCAGTGATACAGCTTTGCTGAAAGCTGCAGATGAAGAAGTCTATTTGAATCAGAGCTGTGGATGTTAGGAGGAAAGAGAATCTCCTCCTCTTTAAGTGGCTCCATTCCTAATAATCCACAACTGGAAAATATTCATCTCAATATGTGTGGTAAATCTTGCCAGCCTCACATCTCATTTGACTTTGAGATAACACAGTAAAATCAATGTATGCTGAAATTGCATGATTTCACTCTGGTTTAGGCATTCCAACCTTCTCTGGGTTTCATCCGTGGTTTAGAATCCTGGCAAAGTCGATTGGCCCAACTTGAGGCATGCTGAGTGGAAGACTAATATGAAGAATTGAGATCTGTTCCAAAATCCAAATTCCTTATTACTAAATCTACAGTACTCTCTCCAATGGAAGCAAATGAAATGAAACAGCCTTAACACTTTAACTTGAGAGAGAGAGACCCAAATATTTCACTGGAACTTTCTAGCAAACTATGTAGTTTAAGACCTACAGCTTCAAATTTCTGTTTTGAGTGTGAGCTGCATAGATCATTCCTGTGTTATTTTGTTCTTCTGCTTTGCTTTGGAGTGATGGTTTTAGCCTGCTCTGTCCTGTGTCCTGCTCAACATGAGTCACACCGACTTGGGTTTTACCTTAAAGGAGGGATGAGTGCTATCGGTTTTATTTAAACAAAAGGATTTATTGAAAAGCAGGCCTTATAAAGCAATGAGATTTTGAATTCTGATATACTATCTGAATAACTTTAAAGTTTAGCGTTCCCTGTGATTCATTTCATAGTTCAAACCATGAATCAAAGAGAATTTGATTCATAAGCTACTAATAAGTAGCTTATTACTTATTAAAATCCTCTCCTGAAAATATGCGAAGATGTTTTTCTCCTCTGGAACAAATCATGTTTATCCATCCCTACCCCCTTCCCAAACTTAATCAGTGATTACCTTCCTGAGGGAGACACAAGTCCTAAACTTGTTAAACAAATTTGTAAATTTGCCAAACCATTCTGAAGTAGAGGCCTTCTGGACCATTGCACTATGTCTTTTTGAAATTTCCCATGAATTCTGCATTTGTGTAGTCCATATCCAGAAAACAAAAAAAGATAGGGGGAGTGAATATGTTTAGTGGGAGAAAGAATTACTAAGGCAAGCAGTCGTGGGTGGGGGTGGGGTAGCGATCGCACACAGCCATGCAGCTATTAAGCATATGCCAAAGTAAAGAATCGTGCTCAGGCCTGCCATAGCTTTGCCCTGCAGGTAGATGAAAGAAAGCAAATGAAAAAGAACATATAAAACAGTACAGGATGTGGATGAGATGTCAAGCGCTGGAAACCTCAACAGTCAGATCTTCAAGCCACATCATCAGCCATGCAAAGCAGGACATACCTTTCTGGCTTGCTGGTTCTGTCCGCTGAAACAAAGCAGCCCCATTCTCAGCAGGAGGCCAAATCAAAATGAAATTTTATTTAGTCTGCCCTGTTCTCAGATTGGATTTCAGAATGACTGCTTGAGGAGATAGCATGGCTATGGCTGATGCATGCTTTGCATAGAAAATTGCAGGAGGGTTAAAAAAAATCTACATAATCAAAAAAAGCTGTGCTGTGTGTGAAGAAAACCTGCATGTATACATGCATGCATGTATGCACGCACGCACGCACACGCACGCATGCACACTCACACATGGATATTAAAACCATCAACATAAAAAGGACCTTTCCTATTAAAATTACCCGAAAATAATACCTGAAAAATATTCTTGCCCAGCCCTGCTGAGGGAATTAGTCGGATGGAGAGATCATTCTTTTTTTTCTTTTTCTTGGTGTGAAAAATATTGCATAAGACACAAGGGCCTTAAAAAAAACAACGCATGAAAAGTAAAATACGTTTGTAGCTTCCAATATACTCCATTGTTCTCCTGATCCTTCATACTGTTTTTTATTTAATCTCTTTCTTCCTTCAGGAACCAGAAAAGGAAACAAAAAGAAAAAGAAAGCTCTTTTGGTAGAAAGTAACATCTGTTTTCATAATCATTAATATAAGCAGACCATGCTTGATTTATAAGAGAGAAAGATTTCTTTCACTAGGTTGCAATCTCATACCCAATTACCTAGGACTAAATCCCATTAAATTCAACAGAGCTTTCTTTAGGATTGCATTGCGAGAGACTTAATTTTATAGCCTACTGAATAAATTATCAAGCAATCTCCATATATTTTCCCTCAAAGTTGGAAACAAGACAAGAAAGGTTCATCTAGAAAATATACAGCATAGATCTCATGTAATACCTTTGTTATTAGTTATGCTGCAAATGCGATTTTCAAATAGAATTATTTGCAGAGTAGGACAGTAAACCTGTAGAAAAATGCAGCATAAGCAACAAGGGAGCTGTACCCCACAGAGACAGTGTAGACCCTGCCTGATCATTCGTATTCCTATTACAGAAACTGCTCGGGTTTAGTCCTGCAAAGTAGCAGATGCAGAATGATAGATTTTTAGTGGCATGACCCTGGCTATGAGAAGGGTCTATCAACCACATCAGTCTAAGCCAAATACACATGCAAACAAGCAACATCTCCAGGCATTCTATTTAGCAATTATTGCCGACTAACATAAGCAGTGCTAAAAAACGATAGTGTAAATGGCACTGTGGTGTACAGGCAAGAACTCAATTTAGATTTCATCCAGGAGGAATGCAGAAGGGATAAGAATACCAGGCAGAAAGCAGAGCTAGAAACTTGCTGCTATAATGAGATACAGTACAAATCAAGCACATGATGTGCTTTCAGAGAGCAGCCACAGAAGTCACTGACAACAATGCAGCCATGGCTAGGCATCCCTTGGAGACATCGTTGGTAATTCAATCTTCTGTGTCTTGTAGGATATAGGTTGGGGATCCTCAGCAATAACTGCCAGAGTATAAAATCCTTCAGTAATTGGACTTTGCAGGATGGAGCCTCAAACACATATTGTGTAACGCAACAGCTATTTCATAAATTCAGCAGCCCATGAGGAACGAGCTGCATGTACTCATGTAGGATTAAAAGACAAAAGTGCATTCACAAGTTTTTATTTTTCTAGTATGTTCAGTGACATACAAGCTGGTAAATTAACTGACTTCAGGGCATGTAACAAAATAATAATAAATTATTGGCATCGCCTTATGTTAATATTTTTTCAAAATCCCACGATTTTTTTGGCTGGAAATAGTTTTTGTCTCTTGCAGCCACACTTTAATTCTAAAAAGACTGTCTCCCCCAATGTTAATCTTCTCCAAATCCAGTGCACCTTGTATTTGTACTAAACCTAATAAGCATCCTTAAAAATGGATATCTTTGATGTCTCCAGTCAACTTATTAATTTATTCCTCAGGCAACTGAAGAATATGCACCTAACTCTTCAACTATTTTAAAGAAATATTGGATGTCAACACTGCTACAGAAAATTGGAAAACCCTTGATACACTGGAACTTTTCACCTCCACCCACCCTTTCCGTCATATTTCAGACACATGCTTCCTACAAAATGTTTTTATTAAAAAAGTTTTAAAATGCCAAGGCTTAGCTAAGAGCCAAAATGTACATGTTAAATAGAGAGAAAGAAAGAGAGAGAGAGAAAAAAAGAGAACAACTTACACTCTGTGGCAAATAGCAAAACTGAATAAACTCAAAGGAATGTTTTGCTGAAAGAAGAATTTATGACCAAGTCATTTCAACTCAGTGAGCTCTTTTTGGATGGATGATTTAGGAAAACTTATTTTATATATGGACCTGGTCTCAGACATATCCAAAAACAATCTGCTGTACTTTTCTTAATGCAGAATAGCTGAATAATTGTGTGCTTTGCCCACATTAAAAGCTCGGAATAATGTTTATAAAATGTTAGGAAATCCCTGTAGGTTTCCTATTTAACAAGCCATGTATGACAAATCACAGTGTAATGTACTACGTTCTTAATCTTTAATTAGAATGTGAATATCTGCTAGAGAACGCATTTAACTTTGACACATTAAATCTTCTGGTTAAAGTGCCTTATAGGAAGTGCAAAGATGAAGCACTGTAGCAATCTACTGCCTCTCTCTCCATTCACCCAGACAGTTGGGGAAGGATGATAACATCTTGTAATACCTGCTCTGTAGTAATTAATCGCTGTGGTATTTAGGACCATTCAAGTAGACAAATATGACAGAGACAGGAACAATTAGGAACCTTGTTCAAGCTACATTAACTTTTCCAGCTATTACAACACAGCAGCTCAAGTTTGCTTGTAAAAGCTGCAGAGGGATTGTTATGCATTAGCCATGCGATTATTAATGAAAAGAAAAGGAGAATTGTGTTTATTGTACTTTGAAAATTGCAAATAAATTTCAATTATCTGCTGTGTCATTTTGTTAAACATGCATTTCTGAAGTGCCTTTGTGCTCGACAATCACATGCTACTTATGACAAAATAATACTAGAAAAAACCCTCAGGGAAATACAATGCCAAATTATCACTTTTAGGATGGGTGGGTTAGTTTCTTTTTTGTGCACTGGTCTTCCTTTCATTGGCATTAGAGATGACACTGGAGAGAAAGTTACCTCAAAAGATTTCTGAAGTATAATGAATTCTGTTGGTGGCTGGCCTTCCTTGCTTCCATCAAACATCTCACTGATGTTTGAATCAGGATTCGGTCCTGAGAATGTCTTGCTTCAGTCACTGATATGTATTATAAATGATCAGAGAGCATTAACTTCGCATCAGGAAATCAGGACAAGAATTCAGCAATTCCAATGTAACAGAGATAATTTATACTTTCATTATCATTATTAACCCTATTATCAATGTACTGTATCAATATTCCTTTTTCATTTTATCCTCCTAACATAAATAGGAGGGCTCTCAGACCTGACTGCATGAATCTATTCAGAGACCTGTCAGCTAGTGATTTTTGTATAAAGTTGATCATACACAAACAACTGCAAATAAACACATTCATTGCATAGACTCTTATATTAATC
This sequence comes from Thermophis baileyi, assembly GCA_003457575.1. Classification (NCBI taxonomy): domain Eukaryota; kingdom Metazoa; phylum Chordata; class Lepidosauria; order Squamata; family Dipsadidae; genus Thermophis; species Thermophis baileyi. The sequence continues at coordinate 127,860 of QLTV01004242.1, read as the reverse complement.
AGTCAGGGAACAGAAGGTGAACTGCATGCTTCATTTATTGAAACAGAAAAGCATAACTCAACCAATACAGTACTGACATCAAACTCTCCAAATAGTAGATAGTTGGGGTAAATAAAAAGTACTGTTTTTTTTAAAAAAAAATGTTGGAATCCTTTTGGAAGTATAGAAAATATTAATGAAATCAGTGAAACTTACAAATGAGTTGAGTGTGCTCTAAGTCCAAATGCAAACAATCTTATCTTATTTTACAAATGAATTCTTTTCTTGTGTCACTGCAAGTTGGTGTTTCACATACTGTACATTTGAACAACAAATCAAAGACATGTAACTCCTTAGTTAATAAAAGCAAAGCACATGGACTGTTTTGACTTAGTTTTTATAGGAAATGGTCTTAACATTTCTGAGACTTTATGTATATCTCTGTATAAATAGTTAATAACATAACAACAACAATAAAAAAACACATTCCTAAATGTATATTCTTACTCTATTTCTTCCTTCTACCTTATCAACCATGTGTGTGGTCTTTTTAAAGCCTTTAACAACTCTACACTTCACAAGACTTTCTGAATCTAAATATACAACTCTGGCATTTGCTACAGGCTGGGCAGGAAGTATCCTGATCTTTCAAACAGGGACTTAGAGAATCTTGAATTTTCCTTGTCTGAACACCAGGCCTCAACCATTTCCCTTCCTTCTTCCTTTTTTCCTTTCCCCCCTTCCCCCCCACCTTTTCCCTCTTTTCTTTTCTTTTCTTTTCTTTTCTTTTCTTTTCTTTTCTCTTCTCTTCTCTTCTCTTCTCTTCTCTTCTTTTCTCTTTTTTTCTTCTCTGCCTCCCCCTGGCAGTTTTCATGGAGATTGACAAACTTACATCAATTGTGCTCTACAAATAGAAAGAAAGGCCAGCTTAGTGTGGCACAATTTACATCCCACCTCAGAATCTGTTGTCCCCAAATGAGAAAGCCAGGGAAAGGGGGAGATGGAGGGGAAAAAAAACGCAGCCCCACAGCCAGGAACAATTCCCCCTCTCAGCTGAGCTGCAATGATGTCAGCTTTCTGATTACAAACTGCTTATTTATGCTTCAACAGCTGCCAAGAGCAGCCAATAAGTGGCTAAAAGAGTGTCTAGACCAGGCATTCAGGCTGCTATTGTTTGCTGGTTGTTACCTGGTTGACAGCGATGGGTACAGCTGCCTGGTGTGAAAGGGAGCAGAAATGGGGAGGTGGTGATTGACAGTAGGGGCCTGGGGGTCAGGCACAGGCTGCCCGGATGGCCCCATGTCTTTATATTCTCTGCTCTAAAGGGAAAGCAATGGCCCTGCCTAGGGGTTGGAGGTGAAAGGAAATGTTTCAGGGTAATGAAAAAAATCCTTTGGTCAAATTTGTGATCATGGACACATACTCTGGGGAATTTAAACCAGCAACATCCTCTGCAATTCACAGCCTATATACATAACAGAGCCAACCAGAACAATCTGTGACAACTGTAATACTGAGAGAATACACTGTATATTCCCTTAATTTGCTTGTACTGTATTCTTATTCTGCTTTCAGGGATGGATGACTGCCTTTTTAAAAAAATGTTTGAACAAAAGTAAGAAATATAAATCCATCTGCATGGATAAGAGGGATCAGGCAGATAAAAACTACATCGCTTTATGATTTCTCTCTCCACTCTTCTTTTTTAGTTAGTTCCAAGCTAGGCAATTTCTGTGAATGCTCCTTTTAAAAATTATGCTCACCGCAATTTGTGTGCTTTCCTCCAGTATCTATTATCATCAGTGGATATTGCCCAGGCTTCATTTTGATTCCATTCAATCTGGTATGGTTGAGTTACAACAGTGTCACTGCTGTTTCTCTACATATTTGAAGCTTTTCAAGGTTGGAATTATATATATACACACACAAACACATATATCCACACATGCAGAAAAACAAAAGGAATAATTTTGTCTTCAGATACACTCCAAAAAAGAGAGTTGCTAGACTGATCTTCAAGCTAGCTGAACAACAGTTTTGTATCTTCAGGGGATTTATAACCAATTTGTAAATATATATATATATATATATATATTTGGCTGTAAATTCTATGGGCTTAAACAGAAAATTCTATCATCTGGAGCTTATTCTATAGGTATTCTATACTTATAGAATAGGTATAGGGATTATTCTATAGGTTATTACATTTAGACCTTTTAGAGGAGGGGGGATTTCCCTCAAAGAAGAAAGAGAAGGAAAAGACTTGTTTGTGCATCTGGCTTTACTTTAGATGACCAGAAAACAGGATCCAATGTATGGCATGATCCCACACAGAATTTTATTAATTTAAAGAATAAGCATCCTTATCTATGTATGAAAAATTAGATTCCACAACCTTGCAGGCTTGTGCAATTGTGTCCGCAGAAATGAATGAGGAATCCATGGTGAACATTACAGTTCTACTGGAACAGCAGAAGTGTGGTAAATGCATTTACATTCTGATTGTAAACACAAGAATTAAGTGCAAAAAATACTTGCTGGAGATTTTTTCCCCCGATTAAAGCCATTCAAAATCAAAACATAAATGTGAATATAAGAATAGTCCCTTGACTGATTTTTAAAATCTTAATATATTCTCGATTGTAATTGCAAATTAAACTATGGAAATCATTCAGCTTCTAACCTGAACACACTTATGTCCCATTGATGTCCATTGGATTTACCTCTGAATGCGATTTGGATATACAGTATATATATTATCATTATTTGTCACTCTTTTCCTGCCTTACAAGGAAATACTGCTACTTTTATATAAAATCAGATTAGTGGCTCTCCTTAAATAATGCATCATTTTTACAATAGAAATTAAGCTGATGAATGCAATATATCCACTATCTGTAAAAATAATGAAAGAGGGGAAAAAGCTCCCAGGTGCAATCTTAATGTTTTAAAATTCCCACTCCTCCCAGCTTCCTAGTTTTAGGACAGTCAAGGTATCTAACATTCAGACATAAACATTCTAAACAAGTCAATAAAATTGAGATTGATTAGATTATACAAAAATGTAACAGAAGTAGCCTACTAGAGGATCTTCTTTCAGTTTCCTATAAATATCTGATGCAGATTCTCTAAGTAAAATGGAATCATGTTAAATTAACTATAAAAAGTTGATTTAATTAAGCACAGACTTATTAGATATAATAAATGTTAAAAAGTCAAATGAGGTGCAGTTGCATTTCACTTAGCCAATGCACCAAATGTGCTCCTTTCAATAATGATGTGCTTTGAGCATTTAGTTAGATAAATAATATTTAATCATGCCAGCAGAGCTGAACTAGAAGAATTTGTTCTCCTCAATGGTGACACTCACTTCATACTATCTATTTTAAAGAATAGAAGAAGGCAGAAAATAAATAGGTGGGTTGAGGAATTATAGTGGATTAATCCTGTCTCAAGGCCTCATTCAAAATCAAGGTTTGCTAAACAAGACATTATTTACTGTATGGAGTGTGCATGTTTTCTTGAGAAAGAGATTTGTTCTGTTTGCCACCTTCTAACACACAGTTCTGTAGATATATTTTGTGAAAAGACATTCAATAGATGTCCTATAATTCATCATAATACTGTTTCATTTAATAACTACTTTTCTGAAGTGATTGGCGTGATTACAGGAAAATTACTTCAAATTATTCATCTCTTATCTTGCATCTAAGATGTCCTAAACTTGCATGATAGTTAGCATAATGGCACCTATTAATTGCTAATGCTGGGAGTCCTTCAGTACTTAAATATGCCTTCTATGGAGAATAGCAATTTATTGAAAGAATGAAAAGGCAGTAAAAAGGCAACCTGATGGTGTCGCTTTTTCAAGATGCTCCATGTTTTGCCAGATCAATGAATATGCCAGCAAAAATGAAGGCAAACCTTTTGGGGAACATCCAGCACATCTTTAATCAAAGACAATGTGAGATAGTGGAACTTGGCTAAAAACGATTGGGAACAGTTCTTTCTATGAGATGATACAGGTAGCTGTTCTGGGCATGATTGTTGCAACAGAACTGGGCAGAGAGGAGAAACAGAGAAATAGGTGGATGGGAAAATGTTCACTGGTTGCCCAATGTGTTTCAGTTGAAGTCCTTTGTCAAGGGCAGTGACAAATTTAGCTGCTTAGACTGTCTAAATCAGTTCATTAGTCCTATACTCTCTACTGATTTAACTAGCACAAATGAAAATCTGTCATTGCCCTTGACAAAGGACTTTGTTCAAAATGCATTGGACCACCAGTAAACTTTTCCTCAGCTCTGGGGTTGTTGTTGTTGTTGTTGGTTTTTTTTTTTTTTTGCAAAAGAAAAATGGGACATAAATTATCCAAAACAAACAAAAGAATACATTTATAGTTGTTTATATAGACAACAGACTGTGTTCTGTTACTAACTCTTCTACCTATATCATTTTATTCCTTTGCGTTTTAACATGTCATTCAAAAGCTGCTATTTACACCTTGCACTGAAGGAATCTATTGACTTTGTTATATTTTCATATAAAAATTTTCTTTCACTTTAAAAGATGTCCATAATTTTCCATATCTTGATAAGGAGTACAGTACATATATTTACACTTTAAATGTGTAATTCCATATTATTGATTTCTAAATGTGGGATTCTCATTATTATGGTTTGTCACACACTCAGCCAGATGTTCAGACTGGATTTGGCATCTTTGTACACCTGGGATAGGCAGATGTGTATGTTTGATTATTGTTATTATTACAGGTATTACAGGTAGTCTTCAACTTATAGCCATTTGTTTAGGGACTGTTTGAAGTTACAATGGCCCTGAAGAAAATGACTTATAACTGGTCTTCACATTTATGACTCTCTCAGTATCCCAATGGTCATGTGATCAAAATTTAAGTGCTTGGCAACCGGCATGTATTTATGGTAATTGCAGCATCCCATAGTCATGTGACCGTCAGAGTTCTCTTTGATCAAAACAGGGATAGTAGAAAGCTGTTGAAGGAGATTCAAAACAGTCAGGATGGAGGCAGCCAACATGCAATCAAGGCTCCATCTCTTTTTTATGTTTCTCATTTCAAACATGTGAGCATGGCCACCTCTTGACTCTTTTGACACCTTCCCTGCAGATGCCCCTGGCTACTATATCTTCCCATCTTCCTCTGAGTGGTTTATAGAAGGTACCTTAAACCTTAGTTTCTCAGCAATCTGAGTTGCATTGCATATGCTAGTTTACAAATTCAGAAGTGCAATATAGCTGAGCACATGGATATGGAAATTGCATTTCTCCAGGATCAGTTTGTTAATGAGCTATGCTTGGCCAAAGGCAAAAGTCTTTGAAATGCAAACAGTGGAAAGAAACAAACGTTCCAATTTCTCTACTACCATTGGTAGATCTTGAGTTTTCTCTTCCAAGAGGTAAAGAGATCTCTTGAGCTGGTCTTGTGAAATTTGGAGCTTCATGTGGCTCAAAAGCTAAGGTTATCGACCTTTGCAAAAAAATGTATTTGAAAGCTGCACTAGGATTGATAACCTTAATTTATATTCTCCTTGAGATTTCTGGAAAAAACAGAACATTTAATTCAGTGTAGGCAGAGAAATCCCTCTTATTGTTTTCTCCCAATACCCTTCTCTTTTATTAAAAAGACATGACTTTCAAAAATTCTTTCAAAGTGAAAATTTTCAGAGGTGGAATGCAATACGCAATGTTCTTGCACCTATTTAGTGACAAAGTGACCAAGGGTTTGGTATGAATCTCTTTTCTTTCACTGTACAATCATCTCACTAATGGCTCCCATCTTCTACTTTCTAACTTTCAATTAAATCTTGAAAGGTGCCACTAGGAAACTTTGCCCATTGGGCTTTTTCAGTACAGGGCTAGGGTCACATCTTAAGGGAGACCTGCCATAGAGAAATTATTGAAGAATTTCTCCTTTCTTTAACAAAATTAGAGGAATCATGTGCTAATCTTTACATTTACATTTCTTGTGCCACAAATTTGGTGCCAAGCAGGTGCCAAGTCATAACCTAAGTACAGATTCTTTCCCTGCCTATAGCTATAAATAAACTAAGACTAGGAGGGGTGAAAGCTGGGTGTCCATCAGTTTTATCAGAAATATAAAACAAAATGAAACACATGCATATTGCAAAGGTGATTAACAACTTTTTTTTTTCTGGCTGTGTCATATTTCTTTCGAAGAGAAGAACACGGAGAGAACTATTTTATAATTCTTATGAACAGTGTCATACTCAGTGGTATATGATAAATTGTATCACATTTTTAATGAATAAACTGATTTTTGGACCTTGTAAAATGCATACCTTTCTAATTAGTCATTAACTTTTATTTTTATTCTGCTCTGGTGTTTAAATGAAAAACTTCTTCATATGTAACATTCACACTGGGAAGGATTGGATGAAAAGATAGGTCTTCAGATGCCACCAAGTCATACTATCATAGAGCACCTAAAATATCAGTTGAGAACATACCATAGTTATAGACCATGTGGCCCATCCAAACACAGAACCTTTCTTTTCCTTCTCCTTCCTCCTTCCTCCTTCCTCCTTCCTCCTTCTCCTTCTCCTTCTCCTTCTCCTCTTCCTCCTCTTCCTCCTCCATCTCCCTCCTCTCCTTCTCC
>QLTV01004242.1:102997-116770 GCA_003457575.1 Thermophis baileyi | reverse complement strand
TTAATATATACATACATATACGTGGTAGATACCTTATCATACAGCTACGGACACAGGGAAAGGAATAAGATACACGACGAGAGAGAGAGAGATACGCCCTCTAATGGCCACCTATATATAGACACCTCTTAAAATGCTAACAGTCTTGTGTGGACCCCATCCGGAGTCTTAAACCGGCGATGTCAATGCTGAATCATTCCTATTGCATCAACTTACATCTGGTCAGCTCTTAAATCACAATACCTTAACAGAAGACGTTTCACTTCTCATCCAAGAAGCTTCTTCAGCTCTGACAGGATAGTGGGGAATGAAAGGATTTATATTCCTTGCAGACAGCTGGCAATCTGCATTCCTTTAGAGCCGTGATGGCAAACCTATGACACACATGCCGGAAGTGGCACACAGAGCCATCTGNGAAGTCTAATCAGGGCTTCCTTAGAAGAGAAAATGATTACATAAACAAAACATGCGATTTAGTAACAAAAATATTTGATAAATTAGAAAATATTTAAAAAATAGCTGCTGTAAGAGAGAGAGAGAGAGAGGGAGGGAGGGAGGGAGAGAGAGAGAGAGAGAGAGAGAGAGAGAGAGAGAGAGAGAGAGAGAGAGAGAGAGAGAGAGAGAGAGAGAGAGAGAGAGGTATTTAAAATGTGCACATGAAAAATCATTCCAGGTTTATTTCTTTGATGTGGACTTCAGAGACTGCCTTCGTAATGCAGTCTGCACATCAACCAAGACTCAATTTTTTTTTTAAATGCTACTCCACAAAATTTAGAGGCTACTTTAAACAACAAAACTGCTTGGATTTAAATTTATGCTACTCCTTAGAGACAAACATAATTAAAGCAAATTTAAAATTCATTAAGTGAAAAAGATAAAACTTTGAAACACATACACACAGAAACACACACGCTTTATAGTTTTTTTTAAAAAAAGCACAACGGTACTTTTTTCTGTCCTTTACCCTGTTAAAAAGAAAAGCTATGGGCCCTAGTTCTGTCATGGCGGGAGAAGGCAGTTGGATACGGTAATGCATGCCTGAAGCCTTAACCAAAGATGATAAGCCTGCATGAATTTTACGAGTTTCAGTATCAAGGTTGCCCTCGCCCAAGGGATTTAAGAATAAGTGGGAAAAAAAGAGAAGGCAGATGTATGAATAACTGGCATTGTAAATCTTCACCGTGGCAACCTACAGCTAGAAAAAGTCTGTGATGGGTTCATGACTTGAGAAGAAAGCGACACAGCAGAATGTGAATGGATTTTCTTCAGCTACTTAATACACTGCTTAGACCAGCTTAAGTGTGTGTGTGTGTGTGTGTGTGTGTGTGTGTAAATGCGCGTGCACATGCACATGAGAGAAAGAAAGAGTACATATGTGAGTGTATATGGGAGAAGAGGATTGTATTTATGCAATTTGTAGATGAAATTGCTGGTATTACCCCGCTTATTAGCTTCAAGGGAAGGGTACACTGTAGAAAAAACATCATTTAGTTGTACTTTTAAATGTCTGGGTGGGAGAAAGGGAAAAAAAGATTGAAGGGAGAGGTGTTCCAATTTATGCAAGCACATAACACCATGAAGCAAATTGGACACTCAACAACACAGCACAAGGTCACTGCGGAAGTCAGAAGAGTGGGGTGGGGTGTAGATAGCTGGAGGTAGAAAACAGATCATGATAAATAGCTTCCCATTCTGCAAAATCTGATAGTTAATGAAAATAAGATGCATTTGAGTTCTCGGTGAACACCCCCCTCTCTCTCTCTCTCTCTCTCTCTCTCTCTCTCTCTCTCTCTCTCTCTCTCTCTCTCTCTCTCTCTCTCTCTCGTTCACTCATGTTCAGGTCCTGCTGATGTATGAAAGCAAAGGGCTGGCTCTAATTGCACAATTATAAAACGGAAATGATGCAGATTTGGCAACACAGAGAAAGGAGGCAGCTCAATAACATTGTTTAATAACAAGCAAATAAAGCTCAGAGGGGAAAGAGGTGACGATTTCTGCTTTAGGCTCATTAAGGAGCCTGAAACATATTGTAAAAGAGTGATATTTAATTATGGAATGGACTGATAATATGGAGCAGGGCCTCACTGGGAGAAATAGACCCCTGTGCTCCTAAGAGCTAGCAGTTCCCTCCAAACATCAATTACCATGATTATCAAGCCAGGGCTTTAAAAATGCACCCGCCTTAGTATTCCATCAGTGACCCATAAACAGGCCCAGGCAGAAGCAGGGGCTAAATTTATGGGCATCGGCAGCCAGGCTCAGGTGGGGGGGGGAAGAATCTCCCACCACTCACCTCAGCACAGGAATATGGAGGGAGAAACGAAAGAGAAAGAAAGAAAAATTTGTCTTCTGCCCTGCCAAAAGAGCAATTTATTACTAAGCATTTGCTGGAGACAGCATGTGTTGGCCTGCTGCCTTTTTCCCCCTCTGTTGACTGTCTGAATGAGAAATGGGAGCATATTAACCATCTTATGGGTTACAAAGGATGGCTTGGCATGGTCCCATCAAACTTAGTGCTGCTCAGGTGGGTCAGAAGTCAAGAGAGAACATTAGCAGCAGAGATTTAGAATCTGGTGCATTTTCTTTAACCTTAACTGCTGGGGACAGAGGATCACTTTATTTCTTTGGTCAAGAAATCATTTACGCTGGAAAGACATTACAGGCAGGGCCATAGCATCCACCTTAGAGGAGATAAAGGCATTTCTAATAGGGTGAAAAAGGAATATTCCTCTTTGGAAGCTGCACTTCTATTCCCACATTAATGGTAAGTCATTGTTCAGCTTGCTACTTTATAAACTAGCTGCCTTCCTATTTCCAAATAACAATAAAAGAAGAAAGATACTAGATCATAGAAAGTAAGAAACAAATAATATTTAATCAAATATTAGTTTCTCTTTTACCTTTGAAACAATCCCTCCCCAGAAAGGCTTACCGGTATATACCAAGAGTCAAGCCCAGTGCGTGCTATCTATTCCCAAACCTTTCTACATATTGTGCAACGCAAGCAAAGGAATTGTAGGGGATCTCAGATTCTCTTTCATTTAATCTTGTGTTTCTCAATCTCAGCAACTTTTAAGATGTATGGACTTCAATTCCCAGAATTCCCAGTGAGCCATGAATAATCAAACTTGACCAATTTTTCCAAGTCAGTACCCTTTTGTCCATGTTATTTCATGTGAATCTCAAGATGAATTTATGTTACTCATGAAATATAATATTGTCTTGAAAACAAACTTTGTTGTGCAACCTGGTTAAAGAAGGGCTCCTTAAATTTTTGGAGGATTGAATGCACCTCCCAATTGCTATGGCTATGGATTAGACTTGACATTATAGGATGCCCAAGGTAAGAAAAAGGCAGGGATAGCAAGCAAACTTTTTAATATTCTCAGAAAGACAATTGTAACCTTTCCTATGTTAGCAATGCCACTTCTTACAACTTTATCAATTAGTAGCTTGATTCATTGTTAGCATTTTAATAGCATACTTTGATTTTGAACCTTGTTTTTCATATATAAATTGGGTAAGTTGCCTAGATTTTGGCTGCGTTCAAGCAGTCAGATTTTATATGTTTAATAGACAAAGAAAGAAACAGCTAAAATGGAGCATCCTTGCACCTGCTTATTTTCAGGGTCCTTATCTTCCAAACAATTCAATATCCAGCTATCTCTGTGGATCTCCTCTAGCAACTTTAATCCTGTTTGGGAAGATGCCAGAAAACCTTTTCTTGTTTGTCTCTAGAATGGAATGGAATGGAATGGCAACGAGAATGGGTTTATTGGCCAAGTGTGATTGGACACACAAGGAATTTGTCTCAAGTACATAAGATACCCAGTGGATATCTCTTCTGATATCCCCAATACCATATCTCTCCTCTCATTTCTTCCACAACCATTACTATTCCTTCTCACAGCTGCCTGTTCTCAGATACCAGTGCAGATGTTTCCTAGCTGTGGATATACAGCTGGCAATAGGGCAATTTATAATGGCACAGCTTTTTAAGGTGCCCAATGCTGTCATTTTACAGAGAAGACGGCAAGGTACATGAAAAATGCCAGAAAAAATTCATGCTCTTCATCAGGGACTGTGATGAGGAATCTAGTAGACCAGATTCCCTCAAGGAAAAGGGTGCATTCCAGAGGAGTAAGAGGTAACTCAATTCAGATAATTTGTGTGAAAGACAGTGAAGAAACCTCCTCTTTAAAAGTTCCCAGAGTATATGCTTGATGTAGGAAATAGGCTTCTTCAATTTGGCAAGACTCTGTCTATAGCTGTGTAACAATTTAAAAAAAAAAAACCTGCTTGGATTTTTTCTCAGGACAGAGATGCCCAAGAAGACAATAGCGAATTGCCAGATAAAACTGGGTAAAAAATAAAAAAAAAAAAACCTGCTTGGAAGATTTGTGTCATTCTTGGTTGGGGGGGGGGGGGGACATCAATCTTGCAGAATCAAAGCAATCTTTTCCCCACATCATATATTCTGGGAATTATTAGGGAGATACTGTCTTCACTCCTTTTTTCTCACACAAACTATTTGAAATGAGTTGTCTCTTACTTCTCTGAAGTGCACCCTCTCTCTCCTGGAAATCTGGCCCACTACATTCCATCACGGGACCACTTGATTGAGTGATCATTCATCACTAAGATATTGTATCATGTCTATATTAATATGTATATGTGTCTGCAAAGCATTTGATTGATCCCAGGATACTTTGTAACACTGATATCTTTATGTTTATTTATTTATTTTATTTATTTGTTTGTCAAACATGTACAAGATAGCAGGTATAGGTATAAACATAAACATAATCAAAGTGAATACAGATAGATGAGGACAATAGGACAGTAGGACAGGGACGGTAGGCACGCTGGTGCGCTTATGCACGCCCCTTACAGACCTCTTAGGAATGGGGTGAGGTCGACAGTAGACAGTCTAAGGTTAAAGTTTTTTGGGTTTGGGGAAGAAACCACAGAGTCAGGTAGTGAATTCCAGGCATTGATCACTCTGTTGCTCAAGTCGTATTTTCTGCAGTCGAGTTTGGAGCGGTTTACATTAAGTTTGTATCTATTGTGTGCTCGTGTATTGTGTATTGTTGTGGTTGAAGCTGAAGTAGTGATTGACAGGTAGGACGTTGTGGCAGATAATTGTATGAACTACATGTAGATAGGTTCTAAGGCTACGTAGTTCTAAGGTCTCGTGAAATATATTTGGACTCTCTCAATTGTAGTAATATCCGATATGCAGTGCGGGTTCCAGACAGGTGAGCTGTATTCGAGAATTGGTCTAGCGAACGTTTTGTATGCTCTAGTTAGCAGTGTAATGTTGCCAGAGAAGAAGCTACGCAGGATTAAGTTGTCTACTCTTAGTGCCTTTTTGGCAATGTTGTTACAGTGGGCTTTGGCACTTAGATCATTAGATATGAGTACTCCAAGATCCTTGACAGAATGAGGGTCGTCTACAAGGTCGTGTCCTCCAAGCTTGTATTTTGTGTTCTGATTCTTTTTGCCAATGTGTAAGACAGAGCATTTGTTGATTGAGATGTGTGAGATGTGTGAGATGTTGATTGAGATGTGTGAGAACTTCAACTCCCAGCATTCCCCAGCTAGGATTCTGGTCAAGGAATTCTGAGAGTTGAAGTCCACACATCTTAGAGATGCCAAACTTGAGAAACAGTGCCGTTATTACTATATTGTTAATACAAATTGCCATTAAAATGGTTTCAAACTCTTCAAAATGTCATTTCTTCCTACAAATTAATCTCGGCATAAGAAAGCCCTTACAGCAAAAAACATTACAACTTGTTTATATATACAAATACATAACAACATTAGAAACTATCCTTCTCAGTCCAGATTTGTTGGGTCAATACCCATAAGCCTTAGCCAATGTGCCAATAGCCATATTGTCTGGGGATTATGGTGACTGCTATCCAACACATGAGTGGTGAATAGAATAAAATCTTAGATATTTTTCTTTTCTGACCATGAGAAATTCTTGCCAAGCACCTACACAAACACACAGAAGAAGCTTGAGCTCATGAGCATTTTGGATAAAGTTGTCCCTTCTGTTCCTCTTAATACTTGATATCTCCAGTGTAATCACGAAATAGCAGTTACTTATTTATCTCACGTCTTGCTCCTTGATAGCTACCCAGTTCTGCCGGCATGACCTCTGAAGCACACACATTAATTTTACTTCAGTATTTCTATAGCATCAATTAATAAAAACTGACTACGTTTTCAACAAACACACATGTACTGATAAATGAGGGTCCTGACTTAATTGCTCTGTAAATTAAGAGCTCACAGTGGTGACAACAGAGAATAGTTTTAATATTTAAAAACTCATTAAATTTGTGTACATTCTGCATAATTAAAGACGCATAACCACTTTTAAGAGCTAATTCAAGATTAATTTTGAAATGTATAGTTCAGACAATGGAATTTTTGAAAAGTTTATAAAAATATTTTTATGATTCAGTAAGCCACTGATTTTTCATTTTTGTTCAATTGTTCTCTTAATTAATTAGAAGATATACACTATATTCTAATACTATATGTATTAGACATTTAAATATATAAATATGAATAAACATTTAAATATATAAATATGAATAATTTCTACACACACACACACACAATTTTGTTTTCCTAATACAAGTAGGTTTAAGTGAGACAGATAGAAACAATATTCCATTTTTTTGTGGTTTAGGGGTTTGTTTGTTTGTGTGCTTGTTTTTTGCATTCCTACTCTGGACACAAGATCTTAGTCTACTTATTTTAAAAAGTTAACAGTCACTTTGGGAATATAAATGTGTGTATGCTATGTGCTTCCCCCTAATTATAGATACAATTAAATCCAACTGCAAATGCTGTAGCAAAGTACTATACGTTGTTCAGACAAAGCAAGATGTAATCTATGCAAAATTTTGCTTTCTGAATTTATATAACAAATTTGTTATATGGAAATGAAACACTTTCAAAACTTGCAGAAAACATATTGTACTTTCACAAACTATGTTGCTTTCTCTTCTTTTTTCTTATAAATTTTATTTATAGCTGCAATTCATTTAACAGGTTCTAGAGCTAATAAGAATAATCTTCCTTTTAGAATTATATTTTAGTTTGGATCTAGACCCCATATTCTAGAATTAGGGAGGTTAGGCACTAGAGTCTGGTGTGCATGTGATAGTTTGTGTTGGGGGTAGGAATGAATTGTAGCTCTTTCTCCATCAGAACAGGCTAAATAAGATTTGTAAGGTTCATAATATATTATTAGAAATTTCTTTTGGAGTTTACAAATGGGAAAATTTCTAAAAACTTCAGCCAAAGTTCTTAGGAATGTAAAAGAAATGTGATATACATTTCAGTCATTAGCAGATAGGTTTGAACTGCCATCATCAACTTTGCAGTGGCATCAATAAGATGAATGGATCCCACTAGTTTCTTTATTCTTTGTTCAAAATGGCTAATGAAAACTGGATATTTGGGAAACATGTATCCCAAAACATAATGTCTACTGGAAAAGGTTGAAAACCAAATTTGGCATTCAGTAATATGGTTGCTTGATTGGAAATAGTCTAAAATAGTGTAGATTATTTTAAAAACAATTAAGTTAAAATTGTGAAGAAAGACCATATGATATTGAAATTAGAATAAGCCTTTCCAGTATTTTTTTAAGATAACAAATAGAAAACTATGGAACAATATGTAAAAGTTAGCAATATCCACAAAGACAGTGTTTCTCAATCTTGGGAACTTTAAGACATGTGGATTTCAACGCCCAGAATTTCCCAGCCAGCATAATGCACTTGTCTTAAAGTTGCCAAAGTTAAAAAAACACTGAAAAAACAGCAAATTTTGATTTATATATCCCCACCACTTACAAATAACCCATCCCCTTTAATAGTAATTTGTTTTTATTTCTCTTTCCCTATAATGTTATCTCATTCAAATCTTGTTCATAAGCACTCATTGTTCAAAGTCTACCATAAATTATGCAATATTAAAATATGGGTAAATATGTGAATGTTGAGAATGTTCCAGCTCTAGTGATGCACAGTTTAATCTCACTGATTTACTTGTTCTGCCATTGAGCATTGGAATTTAACTGAGCATTTTTATCTTCAGATGAATTGTGCCTAGTATCATTATTATCAGAAAGACGTACATAACCCAAAGTGTCTTATGTTGTTGTAATCCCATAATTGATTGCAAAAGAATTAGGGTAGAGCAGCACCTGGTATTCCACTGTGTTGAACACCAGCTTCATCTGGCTAATTTTGAGAGATGATGGGAGGTGTAGTGAGAGAACTTTTGAAAGGCCATGTATTGCGATGAGCCTCTGCCATGGGGTGGGTGGGGGGGAGAAGGGCAGTGACGATCTTGCACATCATCGTGCAAAGGATGCGACTGACATGTTGCATATCATTCTTGTGATGACTTGACTGGTGCAAATTCTGTAATTTGTATCGTTGCACACAGACATTATGCCACCTGTAAGAATTATGAACGTTCTTAGAAAGATGCAGGGGTTTCCACCAGGCAAATAGTCATAAATCTTGCCAAGGGAAAAGGATCATAGTAACAAGGAGAGTAAAAAAAAAATATATGAAAAAAAAAATGGAAGCTTACGCCAGTGGTGTCACACATAAGTGAAATCATTGTCATGTTTAGTAAATTAGTATGGCCTAACCACACAGCAGCAGTAGCAAAAAAAGAAAAAAGGAAAAAGAAAAGAAAAAAGACAGAGAGAGACAGAGAGAGAGAAAGAAAAACCCTCCTTAAGCTACAATAAAGCCTAAATGATTTCAGACTCCCATGATCCTTTGTAGTCATCTTAAAGCACTACTTTAGTGAGCTAAACCTGTAAAGTTTTCTTTGGAGCGGCTGTGACTTGATTAGATCTATTTCAGCCTCGTTGTGGTAATAGGCTCCTCTCTGTGAAACTGCTTAGCCTCTGTTCCCCCGGCAGCTGGAGAAACTGGAATTAATCAGGTCTGCTGGGGACTTCTTCAGCATCTCCGCAGGCCAGCAACTCTGGAATCATTTACTACAGAATCTTACTGTCAACTCTTTGTCATTTAGGCTTTTGATTATGCTTTCTTTCCCTGGAAAAGGAAGAGGAAAAAATGGAAATGGGTGACAGATTATCCTAATGGAAAATTTCGCTACTTTTATAGGCATCTATTATCCTGCTTTGTACTTTTAAAAAAAAAAAATTATAGGTGCACAAAAGATTCAAGGGGAAGAGGGTAAGCAGGAGAAAGTAAAAGGAAGCGATTAAAATGAATGAGTTACTTCTAATTAAAGTACTACCGTGCTAATAAAATTAGCTGCTAAGAATGGTTTATATTTTACCCATGTCAAAAATAGAAATTTGCAAGACTGTTTAAAAGCATTTGCAAAGTCATTGAGATGACAGTAGGCACTTTTCTTCATCAAGCATCCAGATAACTTTTTAACATATGTCATTGTGGGACTTAGGCATCCATTCTTTACTCTGGTGAGCGATGAGCCTTATTTCCAGGTGACAGAAGACGGGTCCTTTGGGGATTCCTGCATAAGATAGGCTTGAAGATTCGATGTTGGCCATCACTGAAGCAGCCTTTGATATTTCTTTATAATCTGCTTCTCTTTCAAAGTGCTGGACTAGGGCTCGGTTGATGGGAATGGCAAAAACTGTTGCTCAGTGATTCTGGAGATCATGTAGGAGGTGTGATAAATTGTGAGGATGCCCCACTCCAAACTTACTCTTCAAAAGAGTAAGTAATTTTTTTTGCTTCAAAATATTAAAAGAATAATAGTACCATAAAAATGACAAACAGACATAGAAAGGGAACATTCAAGGGGATAAAGGCATTTGTCCCTATCCATTGTCATCTCAAGGGGCCATCTCATCCATCTTAACCAAAGGCCCAAGGGAACTGCCAGGTTTTAAAGAAATACTTGAAGGAGGGCAAGGTGGAAACTCACTCAGAAAGTTCTTGACATTTTGTTAGATGATATGAAAAAGGTGAAAGGAATGAGCAACCTAGCAGGTGACATAGGCAGTGTGGTGGCTACCAATGACTGTCCTGCCTACATATTCAAAATAAAATTGCTGCCTTTTTCTATCACTGCATAATGAATATTTGGGGGCAGGCCAGGTTCACCAAAAAGTAGAGCAAAAAATCTGAATGGAACTATGAACATTTATTTGGGCTATTCTATGCATAGTATTTATGTGGTGCCTAGAATAGCCCAAAGCACACATTCTGGTAGTTTCTTTAGGATGGGCTCCAGCACAAGTCCAAAAGCTAAGACGACTAAATTTCTGATCCCAGTGATCGATCCAGATTGGATCCTGAAACATTATTCCTGGAACTTGCCTTAATTCTATTTGCCTTAATTCTATGATTGATTAACATTTTAGTTCTTTTTTTTTTTTGAAACAGTATTCCAAATGTCTAAACTTGCTTTGGTGTATGATGGATGATACATAGGGGAACCATTCCTACTTAAATTTAGTTAAATTAGGTATAGATAGATACAGATATAAGGAAGTGGGGAGAGGGAGAGAGGGAGAGGTCAGTTTTGCCATTGCTGTGTATTATCTGATTTTGATTTCTCTTTCTTATATTGTTGGGATCTATGAACATTTCAACCACTTTCCAGCTTTTGAATAAACTTCTAGCAAACAGGATATGGAAGTGCTGTGTTTGTCCAAATATGGCACAGGAATGGCACCATGAAGATGTTCCCATTAATTTATTTCAGACAGGTAGCAAAAAGTACAGTCTCCGAGACAAAGTACAGTCTCCAAGGCAAAGTAGACCTGAAAATTCTGTCCAGATGAAGGCTGTGTCTCCCTTTGAATGGCTCCTTTTGAATGGCTTGTAGGTGGCCAAGCTGTTAAGGGACAAGGTCCCCTAAAACACAAAGCAAGACAAAAAATGTAACCAAATCAATTAAATATTAATATTATTTGTTTGGGGGGTGTTGTTGTTACTCAGGTTGAAGGAATGCATTGGAATGGCAGTGGACATTAAAACATTGGCATGGTTGGACTGAGGGCTTTTTCTGCTACTTCCATATAGAATTTAGCACTAGGCTGCAAAAATTGGGAAAACCACTAGAGATTTTTCTAGCCCAGACATGGTAATCCTAAGAGATTTTAGGGCAGAATTATCCAGTCTAGCTTTCAGCCAAATAGTAGAGTCTTAAGGGAGACCAAATTGTTCTCATAGAGTGAACCATAGCTCATTGTAAATGCCTTGTAGCCAATGGAACTAATAATAATTCAGAAAATGCAGCGCCAGCTGCAGAATGGCTATAGAAAATTCCATTGTCAATACAGCATGATTAAAAGTTTGCAACATTTGCAACACAAACAAGAAGAATCATCATCAAGATTCAGCAGATGAAAAAATGAACAGAAATAAATGGACAATAAGCACTTTTTTGTTTAAAAGTACCTTCAAAGAATAAGAAAATAAGAGATAGGACCACTATGTGGGTGTTCCATTCTTGGTCCACTCATAAATACTATTCTTGGCACACTCATAAGTGAATGGTTGAACCCTAACCCTAACCCTAACCATTGCTATAGGGTAAATTGAGAAGAGTATATATTTGGAGATGGGTTTAAGATATTTTTTTATGGGAGAAAGACTGCCCTATCTTTAAACCGCAACCTATTCAGTCATCCATTGCCCAGCTCAGTCCAGCCCAGCTCAGCCCAGCATTATTGTTCATCTTGTGTCTAGTATTATGGAATTTGATCATTAACCAGAGGGCCACATCATCATGGTATTTTTATTTACAAAAATGTACATAAAGCCTCAAAGAAAGGAAGACATATTCTATCATCATCTCTTCATTTTCTGTGCAACTGTAATTTATCTGGCATTTTATAATGGTATCTTTGTAGGTAATTGTATTAACTCCTATAAGTCTTGATTTTTTTGGACTGATTATTTTACATAACCAGAGACATTAGAGAAATAAAAGGGAAGCATAGCTGCCTACAAGAAGACTGAGAAGTTTAAAAGGGCTGAATCTTTCAGATTCAGTATGCAGTGGAGGAAGAGGTGGAGAAGAAAGGCTCAAATCAATCATTCAGAAAAGGAATAACTTAAAGTCTTAGGTTAGACTCTATGACCTGTTTAATGTCATAATTGGCTGCTGCCAAATTCGTCAAACTGAATGAAGTTCTTAACTAAAATGTCATAAACTTCTCAACATGAAGATTTATATAATGCAGGTATCTGGCCGGTTATACATTTGTTATGTTGCATTTGACTTTTTCTAAAGAAAAAGAAAAAGGAAAAAAGAGAAGGATCTGTACATGTCTATGTTCTGGAGTTTTTCAAAACTCTAGGAACTAGTCCTTATATATACTTTATATACTCAGTATATATGTGACACACACAAGATAAACAGTCATTTTTCTGATATAATAAAAATCAGATTTAAAATATTTTCAGTGGGAAAGCTATATGTTTATGATGAATGGATGTGGCTAATGTTAAATTTGAACAGTGTGTTTTTAACAAGAGTGTCGATGGAACATTTCATAATTAACTTGAGGTCCTGTTGCCATTCAGGGATTCTAATGTTTACTCTTTAATAATTAGTCACAGTAACGGTATAAAACATTTTATGGGATGCTGATTCTATAGAACCTGCGTTTAACTTTTGGGAAGGATGTAGGATGCTGCTGCTTGGATGCATTGGGATATGTGACAATTTTAGTTCATTCCTTTGTGACCAACGTCTAGTCAGTGCTATAGAACTGCTGGCCCTATCCACTTGTTTCTCAAGTCATTTCCTGGTTTTTGTGTGGATGTTAATAAAAAAAAAAGTCTTGGAGACTTTGGATGCCAACTCTTGGATGTCTCTATTCTGGCTTTAACATTTCTGACCCTTCTGGTCAAATTGCCCCTCCCCCTTTTTTGACACATAGAACCAGTGCTCCACTGTGTGGTATCATTCCATGTGCCAGTTCTCCTTGGCTAGAAAAAAAGACTATTTCCTTACTAGAGATAAAAAGGAATAAGAGCCATTATACCAGTGCTAGGAATATTCTGTTGTTGGTTGGGTGGATAGAACAGATTTCTAAATATCTTTCTGGACAGGAGTAGCCATCTCGGATTTAATCTTACATTAGTAACAAAACCAACTCACATCTCTGACAGTCTCCCTGAATGGGCACATATGCAGATGCAGGCTCACTCAAGCAAAGATATTGCCTTTGGGGTTCTACAGGCAAGAATTTAGCTAATAATCAATTCCTGGATGAGGAAAGAGATGAAAGGACCATAAACGGATGAACTTCACCACTTCGGTCTGCAACCATTTATGGAGCAGGCCAGCCAAACAAAATAGCCTGATTTTAAGCATGTGGTGTCACAGTCTCGTCCTAGTACTACAGTCACAACTATCCCAAAGTAATTGAAAACATTGGTCTGAAAGACACCTAAATCTAATTTTTGTTGTTAAGTTATTGAAGCATCCCCTTATTCAGTAAATCAAGAAAATATTGAAAAATGGGATATGAAGTCTGAAGCACTGTAGAAAAAAAATAATCCTAACTTTCTTCTTGTATCTATAGATTCTCTCATTGTTTTGGCAGGAGCTTAACTTGTGTTATTAAACTTATCTCTATCTCTCCCTCTCTCCCTCTCTCCCTCTCTCCCTCTCTTCCTCTCTCCCTCTCTCCCTCTCTCCCTCTCTCCCTCTCTCCCTCTCCCCCCTCTCCTCTCCCTCTCTTTTTCCCTTCCCCTCTCCCTCTAC